>JAHPZR010046335.1:0-2500 GCA_019787425.1 Platygyra sinensis
CAAAAGCAGGTAAAATTCAATGACTGTTTTTCACTCGAATAGTGAATTATTGTTCAACAAATAAAAAACATGTACAGTGTACCATGTTTCTATTGATAGGACCCCGTGCATGCTCTGATTGGTCAAAACCTACGCTTTATCAGAGTCTAAAACATAGAAAATGCATGTTTTATTGTTTTGTGCATGTAGAAAACACTCGCCTGAGGCTTGTTTTTTCTACATTTCCCATGTGTTCTCCAATGCCGTTGTGCACATGTTTTATCACAGTGTAATACATGGCTCAGGCTTCACTAATGTTAAATAGAAACACGAATGGAAGTTTTCATTTCTATTGAGTTATAGGAAATGATTTTTAAGCTATGGGCGCGTGTATTTTCTTAGGGCTGTTTTCTAAAACTATAATAATGTAGGTAGACTTACTCTCTATACATTTACAGACCAATTTCTTTAGGATTTTAACAGCAGGAAGTAATTATTAATAATTGAAATTCAATTACATATCTTTTTTAAATTCATTTGTCAAATAAATGTTCCTTTGACATTGATTTCCAGCATCATAAACAGTTTAAAAAGGTGCAAGGCCTGTACAGTGGGAGCTACTCCAGGGGTTACAAAGTGAGTAAATTCTATTGCAGTATAAGGGTTGATTTCAATTGAGCAAATAAACATTTTATTCTTACGTGTAGTAGAGAGCACTTTGTATGCCCAGCTACGTTGGCCTTGTGGTAACTTGTGTTCCTTCTCCATAGTCTTGTTGAAAGTCTAATTAACAATCTGTTAGATGAACATTAGAAATAAACAGAAAATCTGTTAGATGTAGTTGTAATATGTGTGCAGACATGACCTACATATAGACTATTGATTGAGAAGAACATAGTCAAAAGAGGGAAAATATAATGGTTAGGAAGGCCAGTAGACATCTAAAAGCAAACAGACAGGCTGATAGCAGAGCTTTAACACGCGAAGCGCGCAGCAAAGCCCCATACTTAAGAAAAATTGGTAACTCATCAAGCCGAGAAAATTTGGTTATGACGTCAGCGTACCAGCGATCTAACGCCGTCCGTACAGACTCTGGGGGTGGAGGAGGGGCGTCTCGTGGTAAGGCTCAGAGACATGCAGCCTTGGTTTACCGTGTATTTCTTTGATATTGGGCATCCATGTTATGATCAATTGACAGCTGTCAAAACAAGGTCTCTGCTGAGCAGTATCACTTGACCATATCGCGGGCTCAAGTGAACAGCTCATCGAAGTCACATTTTTTTTTTGAAGTTGACCGCTGACCAAGTGCTGGTTTTTGAATGGATCGCGGGCTCATGTCAGGTTAACTTGTTGAAAACAGGGCAGGATTGTTCGGAAGCCGGTTAACACAAGCCCAGGATTAAAATTTATTCGAATTGTAACTTTTTCTTATGTACAAATGTTTTTTTGCTTCTTTGTTTTGAGTATATGGTGATTATAAAACTCAAAACAGAAACTCAAACAGTAAATAGAAAACCTCACCGCAAAGTTACAAAACTCAAATCAACATTTTACCTTTTCTTGGGTTAGCTCTATCGGGCACTGAACAACCCGGCCAAGGAGCTACGCTTTTAGGCTGGCCTAAATCTATATATTATTTATGTTCGAATTACATAATCACAATGCTTCTAATGGTTAGTTCTATGAGCACATGTAACCAATTTGTATTTTTGCCAGGTTTTGTGCATGATCAACCCCCAAAATAACAAACAAGAACATCTAAAAATGTTTAATGTTAATGTTTTTACTTTAATTTATACACGGTAAATTCATCAGTGTACAACAACTTTCCAAAGGAAAGTCTAAAAATCCTAAAGCCTAAAAAAAGAACCCTCGCCAAGTTTTCCAAACCATTTATCTCGATCAACCTCTGTAAGAAAAATAAATATTTGTAATCCAAAAAGGATCAGTGGCTGCATGGCCCACAGGTAAACATTCAGAAATTGGTAAACCGTAATTTCTCAGTGATAAATTAAAAAGCCACTTTACCTTTATAGTGCTGGGATCAAGCCCTGGATAGACAACCTGGGATAGGACTTCCATCCAGTCTAACGAGAGATAAGTTTGCCCAGCCCAATGGACTCGAGGCTTGAATGAAGAGTTTACCTTACATGCCTACCACTGTTTCAAAACCACACATTGATTTGAATACAAACGGAGGTTCTTTAATCCGTCTCTTTCTGTTTATTTTTGAAGTTACTTTTTAATGAACACAAAGGACAGTTCTTGGTCTGCTTATTATGGAGGGTCTGTTAGTATAGAGTGAAGAGATTTAAAAATGCTCGTATGGACCCTCTGGTTAATTCTGACGTAGTAAGAGGAATTTTGGGGAAAATTTACCCCCCCACCCAGGTCAAAAAATTAATGAATTGTATGGTTATTAATTTCCAGGAGCATGCAGGAAGTACACTCGGATAAACATCTGAAACTCCTGGATAGTCCTGGTATAGTGATGGACAGTGGAAACTCTGATTCAGCTGTT
>JAHPZR010046335.1:7500-11765 GCA_019787425.1 Platygyra sinensis
AAATTACCTACACAAGACTCAGTCAGTATAGTCGAGTGGCTGCCATGTCGTCTCTGGAATTTTGAAATCGACTAAAATACAGTACATGTAGATTTGCATTCTGTTTTATCACCCGAACTCCTGATCAGTACTGCTGTTCATTTTTGTTTCCAGAGCTCTCTTCAGCAGCATGAACGTGATGAACTGCATGGTGAGTTAACTGATGGTTAATTTAGCCGATGTTTACATCAAACCACTGCCTTGATATTTTCAGTTTTTCCTTTTTTGGCGAAATTTTAAAACAAGAATTTGTCATAAGAAATGTATATCTTTTACTATTTACCTCGCGTTTTGAAGGAATAATCATCTTGGGTGCCAATTTCCTTATTTTTGAGTGCAACTAATTTTGAGAGTTTCAGATAACTTAGCTGTGAAACAGGTTGTCTAGCGAGCGGATATCGAGCGCGACACATGACCGCGAAACGTGAGAGCGTGCGCGGAGCGAGGAAAAGAAGCCATGAAATTCGTTCCCGGGCTCCACGCTTATGTATTGCACGTCGTACTCTGCCCTGTTAAACCGCCAGTTCTGCAGGCTAAGGTAACTTCACGACTGAAACTTTATTTTAAAAAAATGGACTAAAAGATTTACTATTCGGGGAAAATTGGGTTGCTGGCACTTTTGTTTCAGTGGAGTATTTTTGAGGAAATTTGAGGTGTTTGGATAGCCGAAGAGTCAGTCTCGAGTGTTTTATATATCTTTTCAATCGAAACAAAAACTAAGGAGAAAACAGAGAAATGAAATCGTAAAAATCTACGCTAATTGCGATCCGGTATCCAAACAATTATTTATGGCTTTGAGAGATTTTGTTTCATAACCTGATGCTGGCGTATAAAATTATTTAGCATGTATGATAAACCATCTGCGACCTGGCTTTAGGTAAACTCTCAAATTCTCATATTATGTGTAAAAACTACGGTCGTCGGCTCTTTGTATAGATGATGTCACAATTATAGGTTGTGAAAGTAAAGAATGATCATCGCAGTTAATTTTCCAATTTAAGCAATTGGAAAGAAGAAGCCTGGAAAAATCAGGGTTTCAACGGGATTCGAACCCGTGACCTCCGTGAATACCGCGAAATTATCATCTACAACCGCAGTTCAAATCAGTATGAATTATTCGATATATACTTCACATAATTACAGATATTGTTGAATTTTCCGCTTGTTTGCAGCCGCCCTTAATTATAAAAGGATAGCTAGGATCAACACAACAATTAGAGAAAGTAATAAACCACGTTTCGACATTTTCGGGGTATCAAACAGACGTCGTTTATTACTTTTTGATAGTTTTTATGTGGAAAATATTCCCTCAAGCCTTGCCTATTTGATAGCTAGGATCGAAAGTGTGAATGAATAGAGCATATTTGCTCGACCCAGTAGGATTACTGAGACACTGTACTTGGTAGGTCTGCAGAATAAAATGGAGGATGCCATGGTGCTTGAGGCTGGTGGTCCCGTGGATGCCGCAGAGGAGATTGAGGAAGAAGATATGGTATGTTGATACTGAGACAGTTATCGGGTAAAAGAGAATTTAACCTTCCAAAATTTTAAATGTGCCTTTTCGCTGACCGAGTCTAATGAAACGTTCAAGAGCTCATTCTTATTAACTAATGGAACTCGAACACCCAGATTATGGGTATTTCACGTTGTTTTGAAGAGGACAGCTCAGTAATGTAAAAAGGTTCATAACGCTTATGTAAAGCCCGGGTATTGCAATGCCCAACAAACCTCTTGTTTGATGACGTTCTCGTTGCCATTTTGTGGCAAGCTCCTTCTGAACTGTCGAGATGGCGACTAGACTAGACCCAAACCCTCTTGAGATCTGTCGTGTACAGCATGTCGGCGATTCCCCCCAACTTTGAGGGCTCACAAAACCTGAAGGTCTCAATTGGAGACGCGCTTGTCTTAAAGGAACCCTCAACGGGTATTGGATAGGTCATTAACGTGATTCCAATTTTATGTATTGCTTTGCTGTGAATTTTATTTAATCCTAATTGATTTTTCCTTGTTTTTATTTTGAAGCAAAGAAATATATAACTCAGTCTTTTGTAGGGAAAAAGATGACGGCTGTACATTTTACCCTATTAACATGCCAGCCTTACAGAAGCATAGAGTGAAAGGAAAACCATATTTTTGCAATATTACCGCGTGTGCAAACGACATTGTGTATTCTATGTTTGAAGGTTTTAGACCTTTCTGTACGTTTTAAGTTTCCTTGCGGCTAAGAATTATGAGTAAATGTACCAGTCGCCATTTTTTTTCTTACGTAAAAACAATCGGTTTTAAAACTTTCCAACCAATTTAAATAATAAAGATCTTTATTGACATAAGAAGAATAATAAAGAAACACGTCCAGAGACAAAACGTCTGGACTTACAATTTCATACATATATCAATCCATCATGTATATACAAGACTAAGTAGCTACTACAGAATATTTATTTTCATTCAGAGTTGATCGAGATAAATGGTTTGGAAACTTGGCAAGGTTCTTTTTTTAGGCTTTTAGGATTTTTAGACTTTCTTTGGAATTTGTTGTACCTGATGAATTTACCGTGTATAAATAAAGTTAAACATTAACATTAAACATTTTTAGATGTTCTTGTTTGTTATTTTGGGGGTTGATCATGCACAAAACCTGGCAAAAATACAAATTGGTTACATGTGCTCATAGAACTAACCATTAGAAGCATTGTGATTATGTAATTCGAACATAAATAATATATAGATTTAGGCCAGCCTAAAAGCGTAGCTCCTTGGCCGGGTTGTTCAGTGCCCGATAGAGCTAACCCAAGAAAAGGTAAAATGTTGATTTGAGTTTTGTAACTTTGCGGTGAGGTTTTCTATTTACTGTTTGAGTTTCTGTTTTGAGTTTTATAATCACCATATACTCAAAACAAAGAAGCAAAAAAAACATTTGTACATAAGAAAAAGTTACAATTCGAATAAATTTTAATCCTGGGCTTGTGTTAACCGGCTTCCGAACAATCCTGCCCTGTTTTCAACAAGTTAACCTGACATGAGCCCGCGATCCATTCAAAAACCAGCACTTGGTCAGCGGTCAACTTCAAAAAAAAATGTGACTTCGATGAGCTGTTCACTTGAGCCCGCGATATGGTCAAGTGATACTGCTCAGCAGAGACCTTGTTTTGACAGCTGTCAATTGATCATAACATGGATGCCCAATATCAAAGAAATACACGGTAAAACCAAGGCTGCATGTCTCTGAGCCTTACCACGAGACGCCCCTCCTCCACCCCCAGAGTCTGTACGGACGGCGTTAGATCGCTGGTACGCTGACGTCATAACCAAATTTTCTCGGCTTGATGAGTTACCAATTTTTCTTAAGTATGGGGCTTTGCTGCGCGCTTCGCGTGTTAAAGCTCTGCTATCAGCCTGTCTGTTTGCTTTTAGATGTCTACTGGCCTTCCTAACCATTATATTTTCCCTCTTTTGACTATGTTCTTCTCAATCAATAGTCTATATGTAGGTCATGTCTGCACACATATTACAACTACATCTAACAGATTTTCTGTTTATTTCTAATGTTCATCTAACAGATTGTTAATTAGACTTTCAACAAGACTATGGAGAAGGAACACAAGTTACCACAAGGCCAACGTAGCTGGGCATACAAAGTGCTCTCTACTACACGTAAGAATAAAATGTTTATTTGCTCAATTGAAATCAACCCTTATACTGCAATAGAATTTACTCACTTTGTAACCCCTGGAGTAGCTCCCACTGTACAGGCCTTGCACCTTTTTAAACTGTTTATGATGCTGGAAATCAATGTCAAAGGAACATTTATTTGACAAATGAATTTAAAAAAGATATGTAATTGAATTTCAATTATTAATAATTACTTCCTGCTGTTAAAATCCTAAAGAAATTGGTCTGTAAATGTATAGAGAGTAAGTCTACCTACATTATTATAGTTTTAGAAAACAGCCCTAAGAAAATACACGCGCCCATAGCTTAAAAATCATTTCCTATAACTCAATAGAAATGAAAACTTCCATTCGTGTTTCTATTTAACATTAGTGAAGCCTGAGCCATGTATTACACTGTGATAAAACATGTGCACAACGGCATTGGAGAACACATGGGAAATGTAGAAAAAACAAGCCTCAGGCGAGTGTTTTCTACATGCACAAAACAATAAAACATGCATTTTCTATGTTTTAGACTCTGATAAAGCGTAGGTTTTTGACCAATCAGAGCAT
>JAHPZR010046337.1:5000-27500 GCA_019787425.1 Platygyra sinensis
GTCCTTTACCAGCGAGATTTGACATAATCACTCATGTTGTTGTATTTTAGGAGGCTCAGAACCAATGGGGGTTTTTACCAGGATGACAGCAGTGATCTCACTCACGGTAAGATGTGTGTTTGACTCTGATCTACTTCTACAATCTCATCAACACATTAGTACAATGTCAAGCATGCAGTTTGGGAGAATAAATTAGGGAGCTCAAGCATGCGCGTTTTTGAGACACGGACGGCAACCGGAAGAGAACATTTCGCGTGCCAGGACAGTGGTGTCTCCTAGATTCTTATACTAACCATCCCTAATGGAGGAAAGATACCTTGCAATACAAATGTGGTTGTGTGAAGTTGAAGCGAAAGGGAAAACTGCTCGTTTCCGGTTGCCGTCCGCGTTTGACAAACGCGCGTGCTTAAGGTTCCTTTTATTAATGGTCGCCGAGGTGAAGCGTCTTTAGAGAATTTTTCCACCTGTTCTCTTTTCTCCCGACTTCTCTCAGCTTTTGAACCTGAGAAGACAGACGTTTGTTGAACAACTTAGATATGTTAACTTACGCTGCAGCTGCAAAATAGATTGTTAACTCTTCTTTCCGACAGGTTCCAGTCAGGTTATTTGCGGAAATATATCACGAGCACTTAAGTCAAGGCGAAAGGTTTGTGAATTGATTTTTTTTACTTGAATGTCGAGAAGTAATTGGATCTGCATTATTATACGCCACATGATTGGCTTAAAAAAACTCGCGCCACTTTTCATCCAATCAGAAGTAAAACCAGCATCAATCACAACACGTTCGCTCGCGATTTCCCGCGCTTCGGGTCATCTACATGTATTTACTATGAGTTTTGATTGGTTCATTGGTTTGCGTGTAGTTTGCGACTGGTCAGAGTGATGATTGGTTTTGATTCGAAAACCGCTCTTTGCCCAGCCCTGTCATGTCGTTTTTAACTGCAAGTATAAATAACAAGGAAAATACCAGGCTCCAGTTGTTCAAAGGCTGGATAACGTTATCCACCGGATAAATCACTATCCAGCGGATAGCGTGGTTTGTTTTGTTAGCACTTATCCACTGGATAGTGATTTATCCGGTGGATAACGTTATCCGGCCTTTGAACAACTGGGCCCTCAGGTGATTTAGCTCGAACTTTAGCAGCTCAAAACACTTTTATATTAGCAGGAAAGCAGAAATATCGGAGCCATTATGGAGACCAGTGCTAGACAAATAAGAGGAACCTGTTATGAAGTGAACATTTATTTAGGCTCGTAAGCTTGCTATACGTTTGTGGGATATTTCCTGTATTTTGTGGTTTTGAGAAAACATCTGTTAATAGTTGTGTTTCTGGCGTTGAACTAGCTTACCTCTCGGCTCCCACACAACGACAGTGCCATTTAACTTCCCATCTAATACGCAGCCTACAAGCAGGTTTTGGGTCTCGCGCGCAAGGCAAACTTACAGTTGTAAGTCCGTTCGCCACGGCGTAGACTATCTTAGCCAGTCCTTATTTGGTCGTCGTGCAATATGACTACCTGGAGAAGGGTTATGTGACTGTTAACCACGAAGTAATGTTGCACTCTGGAAAAAGGTTTTTCCTTGCAGTTTCATTCGAGGCAAGTCTCTGTATAGAAGCCTATCAAAAATTTCCGATATTCATTCAATGACAAAATGGTTCGAGCGCTCACGTACACTCTAAAGCTGCCGTGTCACTTTGGCGCAAAGAGAATATGCCGTGTTGCCTGGCAACGCCACTGACATAAACTGCAGGCTCAAAAGATCCCGTCGAGCACGACCAGTCATCAAACTGAACAGGTTTACTCTTATATTCAGGAGAAGAATCAAAATTTGTTGATGGTAGAAGGCCGTGTTTTGCATTTGTTTATTGGCTTAGAGTTAGCAATAGGTTGTGCCTAGAATGGATTCTCCAAAATATGGTGAGACGCTTAAATTTGTGTATAGAAAGTACCAACCGATCTTAGTAAAGTCTTTACCAAGTTTAATTATGGTGTAACCAGAACAATTTATGAAAGCTAACCATTTCTTAGACCTAATCACTAGAGATCAGTGCCTGACCCAGCAGTTATTCTCTGCCTAAATAAGGTGTCGTTTATCTGCTTGTACCTGTTTTTGTGTCACGAAGTCTCTCACCATATTTGGAGTATCCATTCTGGCAATAACCGTTAGCAATAGCGAAGATATTTGTTTATGGGATAAACATTGACGTCATTTTCGCTCACGCGCGCAAAATCACTAGTGCGTGTGGTTGGCAGAAGTTCTTTCGAGCTGGTGAAATCCTTTACTCACAGACGAACTTCCAACGCGATTTTCTGCAGGTGTCGATACTCTGGTTTCCTTTAAATTTTGACAGTGAAGCATTATCCTACTGTTCTAACTTTCCTCCAGGTTTCAGAATGAAATCTACAATCATGGACAAAAGTCTTGGGACAAATTTACATTTGAGGTGCTTTTTCACACGCGCCAAGCAAACAGTCAGGCGCGAATTCATCTACAGTTGTTCAGCCCCTCTCTCTCCCCTCCCCCCCCCCCCCCCCCCTTCTACAATGTTGGACAAGTGTACACGCTCTATTTCTCCAGACAACATTGTATGGGGGGCGGGGGGGGAGGGGGGGAAGAAACGCATAACAATCCTTTTTAAAAACTCCGTTGTAAAAACACAAGAAATTAGTGCAATTACACAAGTGTCCCAAGGAATTTTGTCCAGGATTGTCTGATTTTTACGTCTCATGGAAAAATGCACAATTACAATGTTTTTTGGCCCTAAATACATTTAGGGCCCGAGAGTGTGAATATCTGAGTTAAGAAAGGCATTTCTTAGAGCTTTTACCCGGCTTTTCCGTATTTTTTAATGGTTTTGGACCCGCCGGGAAAGGTGTTGATCTCACATAATATAGAAACTTTTGTATGTGATGGCGGTGATAATGGAGTCGCTTGATTTGGATACGTAACGAACTGTTAACATTAATGTACAGTTCTTCAGATCCTTCAATATTTTTAGAAACGACAAATCTGGTATTTAAGCCGATCTTAGTGACCACCTTAACAGTTATTACAGCTTGTTTCAGTGAGTACAAATTATAGTGAGGCGCTTTACTCTTCGGGTAGTGACGTCAGCGTTCACTGGTCATCGTGCAGTACTCAGCGGCGAAGAAAGACTGTGTTAATTCAATTTCCTCAAAGTATCGACTAAGAATGCCAGCCAAAATATATTTTCAACACGGCAGTTATGGTCCTTTTTGGAAATAAGTTCACAAAAGTCATGTCACAGCACGCTGGCAGTAAATGCAACGGTTCTCACTAAATCCAGTATAGAAGAGTTAACTTTAAAACAATTCTTAACAATGAAAAATGAGAACCGTGTTTGCAGAGCTCAAAATTAAGTTTTTCCCAGCAATAAAGGTGTGGAAGATCGATTTCCAAATACAGTTGACTTAACACGTCTTAAATGTGAGCTTTGGGAAATAGTTAGGCAGATTTTAAGGTTTTAAAGTGAGTACCGTGGCTGAGAACCGTTGAGTTATGCAAATAAGAAGGGACCAACTCATTGCGCGTGACATCAAAAAATCTCACGCAATGTCATTTCGGAAACAAATAAAGGGAAATGACTCCCAAAGGCTGGAAACAACTTTCAAATGCTTTGTTCGGTACCTTTTGGGTGAAAGTAGTGTTTGCGATGCACGCTCACTGCCTGCATGCATCACATATTCATGATACACTTGACTTCGATATTTGACATTTCCGCGCGATTTCCAGGAGCGAAGACCTTCTGTTTTTTCTTTAAAACCAAGGCTTTTGCTCGCTGTTCGACGGAAATTCTTGTCTTTACACAATGATCTATAATGCCCGTTGCTGCTTTTAGCGTTAACCATGTTTGTCCCTTCAAATACCGCACGCGCCATTCTGAGATAGAACACTTAAAATTCCGATTTACACCTCGCGTGGAGAAAATTTAAAAAAGAAAACAAAATGCGTTAATAAACCACGAAATAGCTCAGAAACAGTCCTTGTATAACGATCTATTCACAGAGTCTAGAAAAAACACATTTAGAATGTAGAAAACCACTGAAAAATGACATTTTATTTCTTAACTTAAATTCAGACAATCATGGACAAAAGTCTTGGGACAAATTTACATTTGAGGTGCTTTTTCACACGCGCCAAGCAAACAGTCAGGCGCGAATTCATCTACACTTGTTCAGCCCCTCTCTCTCCCCCTCCCCCCCCCCCCCCCTCTACAATGTTGGACAAGTGTACACGCTCTATTTCTCCAGACAACATTGTATGGGGGGCGGGGGGGGGGGAGGGGGGGGAAGAAACGCATAACAATCCTTTTTTAAAAACTCCGTTTTAAAAACACAAGAAATTAGTGCAATTACACAAGTGTCCCAAGGAATTTTGTCCAGGATTGTAGCATATATGTGAAGCAACAGTCGTTTGAAGTACGCGAATTTTCAGTCATTTCTTTTCTTTTGATCGCTTTTTGCCAACCATAAATATTGCGTAACAGTACTCTTGACGTTACTGATATCTTCGCTATTAAGTGTGTCAATTTTTAGAGTATTCGTGTGTGCTTATACTACATTTTGACTGGATGATTGGCATCATAAAAACATCAACTCCTTCAGTGGCGTTTTGTCCAAACACAGTGTTTTTCGGGCTGCATTAAAGTGCCTCTAGCTGTACCACCAAGGTAAACTTCTAACATTGCATTTAACTTGATTTAGGATTTGAAAGCACCCAGGATCCCCGTGGTAGCTTTTCTAGAAAGTCCTCGGCTTTACACACCTGAGAAGAGTTTCGAGGAAGACACAGAGCCATCAGTGAGCAAAAATGACATACTTGAAGAACTCAAAGCTTGGAGAGACGAGTATTCCAAGTAAGCGTTAATACCTTTTCCGTCGTGTTTGAACCCCTGTTTGAACCACTGTTGAGTCAAGGATTTTTTAATTGATTTCTCCCCTTGCTCCATTTTACATGTTCACTAAGGTTGACGTGAAATACTTAAGAACTTTCGACTTAACAAGGGAGGATGAAGGTTGTAAAGAGAGTTAATCCCACATTTAGGCCTTATTCCTATTTATTCTAAAACAATTAGATTATCCGCTCTCGATTTCTATCGCGCGATAGTTGACTCGGACTGCGCCCTCTTTCGCTCGAGGTTCTATCGCGGATAGTTTCAATTATCACGCGATAGAAATCTCTAGCTTATAATCTAATTGTTCAACAACCTCTTTGTTTTTCTCCACATTTGACTGATTTGAAAAAATAATAGAAAACTGAGAGAGGATTTAGTGGTCAATTGCAATGATATAAAACAAACGTTGGACCAAGTAGTCTTGTTCAACTACCATGAGGTTACTATCTTTAGCGCCGGACAGCTTTATTTACAGAATGTAATGTTCATTGTTCGCTCAATTTCAAACTGCCTTTGAATTTCAGCAGAGGTTGCTAACATCTCGAACAACCTTCTACAAACATTTTCGTTGCAACTTGTGGTGCAACAATGTGGCATTGCAAGTTGGAGAGCAGTGTTGCACGTATTAGCTCAATTTTGCTAGCTGGGGTAACACTCTGCGTAATGTGAACTTGCAAAACCAGTGGTAATACGAGCAATATTATAACCCTTTTTTAACCCGCTGACGCAAGTTGCGACGAAAATGTTGCTCGTATTACTTGGCCTTTAACTGCTGTATCAACAGATCAAGGACAATAGGAACCAGAGATCTAAATAGATTTGGAAATAGCCAACCAGTCTAATCAAGCCGTTAACTTCTGGCATAGTCGTGATCTAATTATTTGTCTTATTAGTAGGCGATAATTTCGAAGAATGAACATTCGCAGACAGAAGTTAACGCCCTGAGGAAATCATTCCATGCATCCCCCTCCGGGTAAAATGTAGACAAATATGAGTTTTCTTCGTTCTCTTTATCGAATTCATTTTGGTATATCTTGATGTGTGAGACTGGTGAATCTGCTCAAGAGTTTTATTTGAAGAGCAAAAGCACCCATAAATTTGACCTCAGTCAGTCGTTAAAAAATATATATATACCTTCTAACAACATCTGATGTTGCTCGCGTCGTTGCGGTGGCCGGTTTCGCCGGGTTTGACTTGTTCTTATTTCACTTAGACGGCGGTTTGGCCTGATCGTGTTAAGCTAGTGCACAGAGTTCAGCTAGCGTCATCTGTTTGATGACAGTTTTCCTTTTCACACTGACTTCTCACGTCTCGAGAGAGCTATATTAATGTGGAACCGTCCCCTCAATCCCCTCCCATCCGTTACACCCATCATTAATCGTCAAAGCTGCAAACATCCAGGAGCAAGATTAGAGTTTCATTGCTTTCAACCAAACAAACTAGAACTGGAGCTATGTCGGTTAAAATATAGTTTCTTCGTGTGTCAGCAATTTTACACGATGCTCATCAAAAATCGTCCAGACACCGCAACCTTGTTCCCAGGGTCATCTCTCGCCCCAGGGGACGGTAAGATGAGAGAGCCTGGGAACGAGGTTGCAGACACCTAACAAAATACCACCCACTGAAAGTCTAAAATACACCAGCAAGCCAATGGCTATATGACTTAAAGAAATTTAGCACAAGTGGCTGCATACAACATTGGAAATCGAGCCAGAAACGATGAAGTGATATTTACCTGACGATATTCATATCAGTCAAGTGTCCGTGTGTATATTATCTTATCGTAAATTCCTCCTTTCAGTCCTTATGGATTAAAAGGAATGATCAGATACCGTTGTGACTTGAACTTGTACTGCGGAAATATATAAACTTCCTTCGGGCTTGTGTTCTCTTGTTTCCGAGGCGGATGTAGCCGTCGGTAGACTGAGTTTCTGATTATAATTCATTCAGAAACGATTATGATAATTGATTTTGATAATAATTCATTCGGTAGCGCGAACCATTCTACCAACCAAAATTATGACGTCAGCTTGTCGCCCTCAGCGAAGTTCATGTTGCTTAGTAACAGTCTCTAACACAGCGGGCTCAATCAATGCCGAAAGCTAAACACAAGTCTCCCAAGTCTTACTATTTTCCGTTGTTTATCAATCAAATGGCCCATCCAACCGAATCACGCCCTAATCTAACCAGAAGCACCACAACAGCTCCTATCTTGAAATTTTATTTTTTTTTATCAGTAGCGCAAATCCGCAAGGAATGCAGAGACCATTTGTGGTACTTTTTATTGAAACTTTTTTCCTTCAGAAGTGTTGAGCTATCAATTTCTTTCTTATTTGAGGATGTTAGACGACGAAAAAAGCACACTAGGCAACAGGGAGGACAAAAGTATTGCATCTCATGGGTGAGTGGCAGTATGGTGACGTAACACGAAGTAAACTTATGCTTGCGGTTCTTTTGCAAGTGAAGCGGTCACGCTTAATTTGCACGCAGTCTAACCAAAATCTGACATAGTTGTGTCTAAAATTATACTTTTCGGGATCTGAGGGACGATGCCTCACGGCTTTGTTTTTTGATGGCCTTGGATCAACAGGTCGAATACAGATCGTTGCGTTCTCACTCATGTCCAGAGATGCAGACCAATGAGATTCATGCTCTTTATGGCTCACTGAATAAGCATTACAAGTGTCATTTTCATATTGCTTTATATATGACAGAACTATGTGCGTTTTGGTGACTTTTTAGGAAAGAGGAAACTTTGTGATGCTTATCATAAACAACATGCATTTCATTAATAACTTGCATTTCTGGACATATCTGCGTTCTTGGGCAAGACTGTTTATACTTACTCCATAGAGGAGTTTACTTGAATACTCGCAGTCAGTAACTGAATCCTTGCCAAAGAAACTCGCAAGCAGACAAATTAAAATACCTGAATCTTCTCGCGACTCCTTTTCAATCTAGATCAAATTTGCACGCAAGTCGACGCAAGTTGCTCACCGTTTGGCAACCCAGCCCAAGTCAACTCAAGATGAGTGACGTCCATTCGTTGTTATAGCAACCTATTAGCCAATGAAATGCAGGATGTGTATGCTGGCCTTGAAATAGTTTTTTTTGTGGCTTTGGTGTTCTTGTGAGTCCGTTTGGCCACCCGGCCCAAGTTCAACTAGCGGCTGCTTGCGAGCCCGTTTGTCCAGGGCTTGATCCTCTCATGTTTAAACATATTTCACTCGTTCCTCGATAATCTAAGAGCGGTGGCATGCTGTGAGCAAATTAAAGTATCTGCAATCTGTCAAAACTACGCTCCACTAACAGTAGTATTTTTATTTTTTGTTTCTTCCAGAGAGGTTACATCTACATCTACCTCAGAACAAGAAGCACCCACAACACCTACCTACTCTCCGTCCCCTCCCAGGAAAGCCACTCGTCGCCCTGTAAGCCCTACCGCTGTACGCCGCTCGCTCCCTACTCCTCCCCTCGTAGGAAAGGAAATTAACAGACCCAATACTGTTGCAGACTTCAGGATCCGAAGGTTTGAGTTGCTGATTTTTGTTGGTTTTTCTGTTGTTGTTGTTCTTGTTCTTGTTGTTCTTGTAATTGTTTAGCTGTGAACACAGGAGATGGCAACGTTGTTATCCATGTCGTTGGGAATACAGAGAGTGTGGAGAGTTGTTAAGTGTAGCAATTCAACGACTGGTGTAGATTTCTTTCTCTTTTACTTCTCTCTTCCGTTTGAAGATTTATGTATCGTCCTTTCAAGTGAGAAAAGCAAGGCATGTCGTAGTCCCTTGGGAGTGGCACTAAATTTCTGGTTTTAGGGAAATTTGTTATTTATTTTATACTAAAAAGCAGAGTACATATATAGCCCTACTCCGAACTAAAACAGTTCAAAATCCATCCATACCCCTTGAGGGTACCACTGCCTATTGAGAAAAATCGGAGCTCCCTTCTAGCCTGAAATGTTAATCATCTCTCGCGCGCCCTGGGCGTATTGGTTAATCCGTAATCTTCTCCTGGGGATTAGGTTGAAGGCGGGAGATTGACATTTCAGGCTAGGCCCTGTTTTCGACTTTCCTGGTGACATGAACAAGACGCCGCTAATCCATCACATCTGCCTCTTAGATACCGGCAGCTTTCCGGTGAAACAAGTGTGAATCAGTTAAGACTCCGAACCCTTCACGGAGACGAGAGTTTCGACGTGGACAAAAATACATCGACTCCTTCTTTAGACACCAGACCCTCTCCGCCATTAGTGGTCGAAGAAGACTCGGAACCACGCTCTTCGTCTGCACCTGTGCGACTCAACCGGCGGACGAGGTAGATAAGTAGATTAAGTAGCTAACACTCCGTTTAGGTTTGAAAACTTGATCGATCGACCTAACAAATCTAAAATTAGCTTCTGAATATTGCATTCCTAAATTTATGGTGATAAAGAATTTTATGGACTTTTATGGACGATACAGGATTTTAATCTGAAAGGTAAATGGCTCTCCCAACTATCCGCGTGCATCCCGAATTGGATGGACGCACGCTAGACATTGTCCATTGCACAGGAGAGAGGACAAACAGGTCAAGCGCGCAGGAGTGCGCCGTGTAGAATTAACCAATCAAAACGCTTGCAATGTCTGAGATATTTCTGTTTGTTTGCAGGGAAACGTCCACAAAAGATGGCACAAGGCCCTCCCGTAAACTTCCTGACCCAGCGTTACTGGGACAGAGACCTGGAACAGCAGCTGCTGCCCTTCAGAAACGGAAACTCAGACCTTTAAAAGACTGACGTAAAGAGAAATATGTGCGACAACATTTCAAGGAGCCAGCGGCAATCAGAGTTTGAGTTTGCACGTGATGTAGTGTGAGCACAATCCTTCGTCAAAAAGTGATTGGTTATTTAAGATTGACTTCAAAATGAGGAAGTTTCTGCATATGAACGTGGATAACTTCAGTGTCAGATTTCAGCACGCCACAGCGCTGTAAATATGTGTTTCCGTGTGCGGTGTCAATGTAAATAAATGGGTATTAAAATACTTCAGAGCGGTCATGTTCTCGCTTTCTTTGAAAGAAGTTAAAGGAATACGTGACGTATGTATGACAGGTTTTCGACATTCCAGGTGTTATAAAACATGGTTGAGACAATTAAGTGACAAACAGGATTGATGAATTTTCACCTCCAATGCGAGGGAACATGGTCAAAAGAGGGATATGGTAGAGAAGCCCTGAAAAACAAACAAACAAACAGGTTAAGATTTATATTGGAAGGGCCTGGACCCTGCACATCTGCACATCTGCAGTGTCGAGTCCCAAAATAGCCAACAAAAATATACAACAAAGAACTTTGCCAGGTTTCATTACCATTCGCTCTTTTCACAATGGAGAGTAGTGTCTAAATGTTGCCTTAGGCAGCAAAGCCGACATCAGATGACATTGTGAAAACACGCCGTAACGAGGGTTGCACTCGTCTTAGTTCTCCTTCGGCTAAACAAAAAAGCCTGGAATTGAAAAAAAAGAAAAGTTCATTCTTAACAGAAGGTTCTGTAATACAAAGATATCTCAATTTTAAAGGAGCAGTGTCACGAGGATTTTGCTGTTTTAGGTCACTTCTGTGCTAAAACCATTACTTTGAGGCTTTAATCAGAAACAAAATGCTTCTGTAAAGCTACGACGAAGACATCAAATGAATTTTATCAGAGAGGGCTAACTATAATAAATTTCTTGAGGATTTTTGGAACACGAAGCATCAAAACTGGAAAAAATTGGCGAATTTTTTCAAGTTTCAATCCATTTCCATCCATGCCATCCGTAGCGACAGGCGACAGAAAACATTTTCAGTACCTTCAAATAGTCTTAAATAACAAAACTAGATCATTAGTTTTGGAATTCAATGGCCGTTTTCACGGTTAGTTTTTCTCATTTTACATTACAATGTAATCACATGGATGCGAGGCAATTTCGGCTATTTTGTAATTTTAGCCCGAAATTGCCTCGCATCCATGTTTGATTACATTGTAATGTAAATGAGAAAAACTAACCGTGAAAACGGCCATTGAATTCCAAAACTAATGATCTAGTTTTGTTATTTAAGACTATTTGAAGGTACTGAAAATGTTTTCTGTCGCCTGTCGCTACGGATGGCATGGATGGAAATGGATTGAAACTTGAAAAAATTCGCCAATTTTTTCCAGTTTTGATGCTTCGTGTTCCAAAAATCCTCAAGAAATTTATTATAGTTAGCCCTCTCTGATAAAATTCATTTGATGTCTTCGTCGTAGCTTTACAGAAGCATTTTGTTTCTGATTAAAGCCTCAAAGTAATGGTTTTAGCACAGAAGTGACCTAAAACAGCAAAATCCTCGTGACACTGCTCCTTTAAAATTGAGATATCTTTGTATTACAGAACCTTCTGTTAAGAATGAACTTTTCTTTTTTTTCAATTCCAGGCTTTTTTGTTTAGCCGAAGGAGAACTAAGACGAGTGCAACCCTCGTTACGGCGTGTTTTCACAATGTCATCTGATGTCGGCTTTGCTGCCTAAGGCAACATTTAGACACTACTCTCCATTGTGAAAAGAGCGAATGGTAATGAAACCTGGCAAAGTTCTTTGTTGTATATTTTTGTTGGCTATTTTGGGACTCGACACTGCAGATGTGCAGATGTGCAGGGTCCAGGCCCTTCCAATATAAATCTTAACCTGTTTTGTTTGTTTGTTTTTCAGGGCTTCTCTACCATATCCCTCTTTTGACCATGTTCCCTCGCATTGGAGGTGAAAATTCATCAATCCTGTTTGTCACTTAATTGTCTCAACCATGTTTTATAACACCTGGAATGTCGAAAACCTGTCATACATACGTCACGTATTCCTTTAACTTCTTTCAAAGAAAGCGAGAACATGACCGCTCTGAAGTATTTTAATACCCATTTATTTACATTGACACCGCACACGGAAACACATATTTACAGCGCTGTGGCGTGCTGAAATCTGACACTGAAGTTATCCACGTTCATATGCAGAAACTTCCTCATTTTGAAGTCAATCTTAAATAACCAATCACTTTTTGACGAAGGATTGTGCTCACACTACATCACGTGCAAACTCAAACTCTGATTGCCGCTGGCTCCTTGAAATGTTGTCGCACATATTTCTCTTTACGTCAGTCTTTTAAAGGTCTGAGTTTCCGTTTCTGAAGGGCAGCAGCTGCTGTTCCAGGTCTCTGTCCCAGTAACGCTGGGTCAGGAAGTTTACGGGAGGGCCTTGTGCCATCTTTTGTGGACGTTTCCCTGCAAACAAACAGAAATATCTCAGACATTGCAAGCGTTTTGATTGGTTAATTCTACACGGCGCACTCCTGCGCGCTTGACCTGTTTGTCCTCTCTCCTGTGCAATGGACAATGTCTAGCGTGCGTCCATCCAATTCGGGATGCACGCGGATAGTTGGGAGAGCCATTTACCTTTCAGATTAAAATCCTGTATCGTCCATAAAAGTCCATAAAATTCTTTATCACCATAAATTTAGGAATGCAATATTCAGAAGCTAATTTTAGATTTGTTAGGTCGATCGATCAAGTTTTCAAACCTAAACGGAGTGTTAGCTACTTAATCTACTTATCTACCTCGTCCGCCGGTTGAGTCGCACAGGTGCAGACGAAGAGCGTGGTTCCGAGTCTTCTTCGACCACTAATGGCGGAGAGGGTCTGGTGTCTAAAGAAGGAGTCGATGTATTTTTGTCCACGTCGAAACTCTCGTCTCCGTGAAGGGTTCGGAGTCTTAACTGATTCACACTTGTTTCACCGGAAAGCTGCCGGTATCTAAGAGGCAGATGTGATGGATTAGCGGCGTCTTGTTCATGTCACCAGGAAAGTCGAAAACAGGGCCTAGCCTGAAATGTCAATCTCCCGCCTTCAACCTAATCCCCAGGGAAGATTACGGATTAACCAATACGCCCAGGGCGCGCGAGAGATGATTAACATTTCAGGCTAGAAGGGAGCTCCGATTTTTCTCAATAGGCAGTGGTACCCTCAAGGGGTATGGATGGATTTTGAACTGTTTTAGTTCGGAGTAGGGCTATATATGTACTCTGCTTTTTAGTATAAAATAAATAACAAATTTCCCTAAAACCAGAAATTTAGTGCCACTCCCAAGGGACTACGACATGCCTTGCTTTTCTCACTTGAAAGGACGATACATAAATCTTCAAACGGAAGAGAGAAGTAAAAGAGAAAGAAATCTACACCAGTCGTTGAATTGCTACACTTAACAACTCTCCACACTCTCTGTATTCCCAACGACATGGATAACAACGTTGCCATCTCCTGTGTTCACAGCTAAACAATTACAAGAACAACAAGAACAAGAACAACAACAACAGAAAAACCAACAAAAATCAGCAACTCAAACCTTCGGATCCTGAAGTCTGCAACAGTATTGGGTCTGTTAATTTCCTTTCCTACGAGGGGAGGAGTAGGGAGCGAGCGGCGTACAGCGGTAGGGCTTACAGGGCGACGAGTGGCTTTCCTGGGAGGGGACGGAGAGTAGGTAGGTGTTGTGGGTGCTTCTTGTTCTGAGGTAGATGTAGATGTAACCTCTCTGGAAGAAACAAAAAATAAAAATACTACTGTTAGTGGAGCGTAGTTTTGACAGATTGCAGATACTTTAATTTGCTCACAGCATGCCACCGCTCTTAGATTATCGAGGAACGAGTGAAATATGTTTAAACATGAGAGGATCAAGCCCTGGACAAACGGGCTCGCAAGCAGCCGCTAGTTGAACTTGGGCCGGGTGGCCAAACGGACTCACAAGAACACCAAAGCCACAAAAAAACTATTTCAAGGCCAGCATACACATCCTGCATTTCATTGGCTAATAGGTTGCTATAACAACGAATGGACGTCACTCATCTTGAGTTGACTTGGGCTGGGTTGCCAAACGGTGAGCAACTTGCGTCGACTTGCGTGCAAATTTGATCTAGATTGAAAAGGAGTCGCGAGAAGATTCAGGTATTTTAATTTGTCTGCTTGCGAGTTTCTTTGGCAAGGATTCAGTTACTGACTGCGAGTATTCAAGTAAACTCCTCTATGGAGTAAGTATAAACAGTCTTGCCCAAGAACGCAGATATGTCCAGAAATGCAAGTTATTAATGAAATGCATGTTGTTTATGATAAGCATCACAAAGTTTCCTCTTTCCTAAAAAGTCACCAAAACGCACATAGTTCTGTCATATATAAAGCAATATGAAAATGACACTTGTAATGCTTATTCAGTGAGCCATAAAGAGCATGAATCTCATTGGTCTGCATCTCTGGACATGAGTGAGAACGCAACGATCTGTATTCGACCTGTTGATCCAAGGCCATCAAAAAACAAAGCCGTGAGGCATCGTCCCTCAGATCCCGAAAAGTATAATTTTAGACACAACTATGTCAGATTTTGGTTAGACTGCGTGCAAATTAAGCGTGACCGCTTCACTTGCAAAAGAACCGCAAGCATAAGTTTACTTCGTGTTACGTCACCATACTGCCACTCACCCATGAGATGCAATACTTTTGTCCTCCCTGTTGCCTAGTGTGCTTTTTTCGTCGTCTAACATCCTCAAATAAGAAAGAAATTGATAGCTCAACACTTCTGAAGGAAAAAAGTTTCAATAAAAAGTACCACAAATGGTCTCTGCATTCCTTGCGGATTTGCGCTACTGATAAAAAAAAATAAAATTTCAAGATAGGAGCTGTTGTGGTGCTTCTGGTTAGATTAGGGCGTGATTCGGTTGGATGGGCCATTTGATTGATAAACAACGGAAAATAGTAAGACTTGGGAGACTTGTGTTTAGCTTTCGGCATTGATTGAGCCCGCTGTGTTAGAGACTGTTACTAAGCAACATGAACTTCGCTGAGGGCGACAAGCTGACGTCATAATTTTGGTTGGTAGAATGGTTCGCGCTACCGAATGAATTATTATCAAAATCAATTATCATAATCGTTTCTGAATGAATTATAATCAGAAACTCAGTCTACCGACGGCTACATCCGCCTCGGAAACAAGAGAACACAAGCCCGAAGGAAGTTTATATATTTCCGCAGTACAAGTTCAAGTCACAACGGTATCTGATCATTCCTTTTAATCCATAAGGACTGAAAGGAGGAATTTACGATAAGATAATATACACACGGACACTTGACTGATATGAATATCGTCAGGTAAATATCACTTCATCGTTTCTGGCTCGATTTCCAATGTTGTATGCAGCCACTTGTGCTAAATTTCTTTAAGTCATATAGCCATTGGCTTGCTGGTGTATTTTAGACTTTCAGTGGGTGGTATTTTGTTAGGTGTCTGCAACCTCGTTCCCAGGCTCTCTCATCTTACCGTCCCCTGGGGCGAGAGATGACCCTGGGAACAAGGTTGCGGTGTCTGGACGATTTTTGATGAGCATCGTGTAAAATTGCTGACACACGAAGAAACTATATTTTAACCGACATAGCTCCAGTTCTAGTTTGTTTGGTTGAAAGCAATGAAACTCTAATCTTGCTCCTGGATGTTTGCAGCTTTGACGATTAATGATGGGTGTAACGGATGGGAGGGGATTGAGGGGACGGTTCCACATTAATATAGCTCTCTCGAGACGTGAGAAGTCAGTGTGAAAAGGAAAACTGTCATCAAACAGATGACGCTAGCTGAACTCTGTGCACTAGCTTAACACGATCAGGCCAAACCGCCGTCTAAGTGAAATAAGAACAAGTCAAACCCGGCGAAACCGGCCACCGCAACGACGCGAGCAACATCAGATGTTGTTAGAAGGTATATATATATTTTTTAACGACTGACTGAGGTCAAATTTATGGGTGCTTTTGCTCTTCAAATAAAACTCTTGAGCAGATTCACCAGTCTCACACATCAAGATATACCAAAATGAATTCGATAAAGAGAACGAAGAAAACTCATATTTGTCTACATTTTACCCGGAGGGGGATGCATGGAATGATTTCCTCAGGGCGTTAACTTCTGTCTGCGAATGTTCATTCTTCGAAATTATCGCCTACTAATAAGACAAACAATTAGATCACGACTATGCCAGAAGTTAACGGCTTGATTAGACTGGTTGGCTATTTCCAAATCTATTTAGATCTCTGGTTCCTATTGTCCTTGATCTGTTGATACAGCAGTTAAAGGCCAAGTAATACGAGCAACATTTCGTCGCAACTTGCGTCAGCGGGTTAAAAAAGGGTTATAATATTGCTCGTATTACCACTGGTTTTGCAAGTTCACATTACGCAGAGTGTTACCCCAGCTAGCAAAATTGAGCTAATACGTGCAACACTGCTCTCCAACTTGCAATGCCACATTGTTGCACCACAAGTTGCAACGAAAATGTTTGTAGAAGGTTGTTCGAGATGTTAGCAACCTCTGCTGAAATTCAAAGGCAGTTTGAAATTGAGCGAACAATGAACATTACATTCTGTAAATAAAGCTGTCCGGCGCTAAAGATAGTAACCTCATGGTAGTTGAACAAGACTACTTGGTCCAACGTTTGTTTTATATCATTGCAATTGACCACTAAATCCTCTCTCAGTTTTCTATTATTTTTTCAAATCAGTCAAATGTGGAGAAAAACAAAGAGGTTGTTGAACAATTAGATTATAAGCTAGAGATTTCTATCGCGTGATAATTGAACTATCCGCGATAGAACCTCGAGCGAAAGAGGGCGCAGTCCGAGTCAACTATCGCGCGATAGAAATCGAGAGCGGATAATCTAATTGTTTTAGAATAAATAGGAATAAGGCCTAAATGTGGGATTAACTCTCTTTACAACCTTCATCCTCCCTTGTTAAGTCGAAAGTTCTTAAGTATTTCACGTCAACCTTAGTGAACATGTAAAATGGAGCAAGGGGAGAAATCAATTAAAAAATCCTTGACTCAACAGTGGTTCAAACAGGGGTTCAAACACGACGGAAAAGGTATTAACGCTTACTTGGAATACTCGTCTCTCCAAGCTTTGAGTTCTTCAAGTATGTCATTTTTGCTCACTGATGGCTCTGTGTCTTCCTCGAAACTCTTCTCAGGTGTGTAAAGCCGAGGACTTTCTAGAAAAGCTACCACGGGGATCCTGGGTGCTTTCAAATCCTAAATCAAGTTAAATGCAATGTTAGAAGTTTACCTTGGTGGTACAGCTAGAGGCACTTTAATGCAGCCCGAAAAACACTGTGTTTGGACAAAACGCCACTGAAGGAGTTGATGTTTTTATGATGCCAATCATCCAGTCAAAATGTAGTATAAGCACACACGAATACTCTAAAAATTGACACACTTAATAGCGAAGATATCAGTAACGTCAAGAGTACTGTTACGCAATATTTATGGTTGGCAAAAAGCGATCAAAAGAAAAGAAATGACTGAAAATTCGCGTACTTCAAACGACTGTTGCTTCACATATATGCTACAATCCTGGACAAAATTCCTTGGGACACTTGTGTAATTGCACTAATTTCTTGTGTTTTTAAAACGGAGTTTTTAAAAAAGGATTGTTATGCGTTTCTTCCCCCCCCTCCCCCCCCCCCCGCCCCCCATACAATGTTGTCTGGAGAAATAGAGCGTGTACACTTGTCCAACATTGTAGAGGGGGGGGGGGGGGGAGGGGGAGAGAGAGGGGCTGAACAAGTGTAGATGAATTCGCGCCTGACTGTTTGCTTGGCGCGTGTGAAAAAGCACCTCAAATGTAAATTTGTCCCAAGACTTTTGTCCATGATTGTCTGAATTTAAGTTAAGAAATAAAATGTCATTTTTCAGTGGTTTTCTACATTCTAAATGTGTTTTTTCTAGACTCTGTGAATAGATCGTTATACAAGGACTGTTTCTGAGCTATTTCGTGGTTTATTAACGCATTTTGTTTTCTTTTTTAAATTTTCTCCACGCGAGGTGTAAATCGGAATTTTAAGTGTTCTATCTCAGAATGGCGCGTGCGGTATTTGAAGGGACAAACATGGTTAACGCTAAAAGCAGCAACGGGCATTATAGATCATTGTGTAAAGACAAGAATTTCCGTCGAACAGCGAGCAAAAGCCTTGGTTTTAAAGAAAAAACAGAAGGTCTTCGCTCCTGGAAATCGCGCGGAAATGTCAAATATCGAAGTCAAGTGTATCATGAATATGTGATGCATGCAGGCAGTGAGCGTGCATCGCAAACACTACTTTCACCCAAAAGGTACCGAACAAAGCATTTGAAAGTTGTTTCCAGCCTTTGGGAGTCATTTCCCTTTATTTGTTTCCGAAATGACATTGCGTGAGATTTTTTGATGTCACGCGCAATGAGTTGGTCCCTTCTTATTTGCATAACTCAACGGTTCTCAGCCACGGTACTCACTTTAAAACCTTAAAATCTGCCTAACTATTTCCCAAAGCTCACATTTAAGACGTGTTAAGTCAACTGTATTTGGAAATCGATCTTCCACACCTTTATTGCTGGGAAAAACTTAATTTTGAGCTCTGCAAACACGGTTCTCATTTTTCATTGTTAAGAATTGTTTTAAAGTTAACTCTTCTATACTGGATTTAGTGAGAACCGTTGCATTTACTGCCAGCGTGCTGTGACATGACTTTTGTGAACTTATTTCCAAAAAGGACCATAACTGCCGTGTTGAAAATATATTTTGGCTGGCATTCTTAGTCGATACTTTGAGGAAATTGAATTAACACAGTCTTTCTTCGCCGCTGAGTACTGCACGATGACCAGTGAACGCTGACGTCACTACCCGAAGAGTAAAGCGCCTCACTATAATTTGTACTCACTGAAACAAGCTGTAATAACTGTTAAGGTGGTCACTAAGATCGGCTTAAATACCAGATTTGTCGTTTCTAAAAATATTGAAGGATCTGAAGAACTGTACATTAATGTTAACAGTTCGTTACGTATCCAAATCAAGCGACTCCATTATCACCGCCATCACATACAAAAGTTTCTATATTATGTGAGATCAACACCTTTCCCGGCGGGTCCAAAACCATTAAAA
Source organism: Platygyra sinensis (assembly GCA_019787425.1). Taxonomy (NCBI): domain Eukaryota; kingdom Metazoa; phylum Cnidaria; class Anthozoa; order Scleractinia; family Merulinidae; genus Platygyra; species Platygyra sinensis. Next base: position 23,903 of record JAHPZR010046337.1, read on the forward strand.
AATACGGAAAAGCCGGGTAAAAGCTCTAAGAAATGCCTTTCTTAACTCAGATATTCACACTCTCGGGCCCTAAATGTATTTAGGGCCAAAAAACATTGTAATTGTGCATTTTTCCATGAGACGTAAAAATCAGACAATCCTGGACAAAATTCCTTGGGACACTTGTGTAATTGCACTAATTTCTTGTGTTTTTACAACGGAGTTTTTAAAAAGGATTGTTATGCGTTTCTTCCCCCCCCTCCCCCCCCGCCCCCCATACAATGTTGTCTGGAGAAATAGAGCGTGTACACTTGTCCAACATTGTAGAAGGGGGGGGGGGGGAGGGGGAGAGAGAGGGGCTGAACAACTGTAGATGAATTCGCGCCTGACTGTTTGCTTGGCGCGTGTGAAAAAGCACCTCAAATGTAAATTTGTCCCAAGACTTTTGTCCATGATTGTAGATTTCATTCTGAAACCTGGAGGAAAGTTAGAACAGTAGGATAATGCTTCACTGTCAAAATTTAAAGGAAACCAGAGTATCGACACCTGCAGAAAATCGCGTTGGAAGTTCGTCTGTGAGTAAAGGATTTCACCAGCTCGAAAGAACTTCTGCCAACCACACGCACTAGTGATTTTGCGCGCGTGAGCGAAAATGACGTCAATGTTTATCCCATAAACAAATATCTTCGCTATTGCTAACGGTTATTGCCAGAATGGATACTCCAAATATGGTGAGAGACTTCGTGACACAAAAACAGGTACAAGCAGATAAACGACACCTTATTTAGGCAGAGAATAACTGCTGGGTCAGGCACTGATCTCTAGTGATTAGGTCTAAGAAATGGTTAGCTTTCATAAATTGTTCTGGTTACACCATAATTAAACTTGGTAAAGACTTTACTAAGATCGGTTGGTACTTTCTATACACAAATTTAAGCGTCTCACCATATTTTGGAGAATCCATTCTAGGCACAACCTATTGCTAACTCTAAGCCAATAAACAAATGCAAAACACGGCCTTCTACCATCAACAAATTTTGATTCTTCTCCTGAATATAAGAGTAAACCTGTTCAGTTTGATGACTGGTCGTGCTCGACGGGATCTTTTGAGCCTGCAGTTTATGTCAGTGGCGTTGCCAGGCAACACGGCATATTCTCTTTGCGCCAAAGTGACACGGCAGCTTTAGAGTGTACGTGAGCGCTCGAACCATTTTGTCATTGAATGAATATCGGAAATTTTTGATAGGCTTCTATACAGAGACTTGCCTCGAATGAAACTGCAAGGAAAAACCTTTTTCCAGAGTGCAACATTACTTCGTGGTTAACAGTCACATAACCCTTCTCCAGGTAGTCATATTGCACGACGACCAAATAAGGACTGGCTAAGATAGTCTACGCCGTGGCGAACGGACTTACAACTGTAAGTTTGCCTTGCGCGCGAGACCCAAAACCTGCTTGTAGGCTGCGTATTAGATGGGAAGTTAAATGGCACTGTCGTTGTGTGGGAGCCGAGAGGTAAGCTAGTTCAACGCCAGAAACACAACTATTAACAGATGTTTTCTCAAAACCACAAAATACAGGAAATATCCCACAAACGTATAGCAAGCTTACGAGCCTAAATAAATGTTCACTTCATAACAGGTTCCTCTTATTTGTCTAGCACTGGTCTCCATAATGGCTCCGATATTTCTGCTTTCCTGCTAATATAAAAGTGTTTTGAGCTGCTAAAGTTCGAGCTAAATCACCTGAGGGCCCAGTTGTTCAAAGGCCGGATAACGTTATCCACCGGATAAATCACTATCCAGTGGATAAGTGCTAACAAAACAAACCACGCTATCCGCTGGATAGTGATTTATCCGGTGGATAACGTTATCCAGCCTTTGAACAACTGGAGCCTGGTATTTTCCTTGTTATTTATACTTGCAGTTAAAAACGACATGACAGGGCTGGGCAAAGAGCGGTTTTCGAATCAAAACCAATCATCACTCTGACCAGTCGCAAACTACACGCAAACCAATGAACCAATCAAAACTCATAGTAAATACATGTAGATGACCCGAAGCGCGGGAAATCGCGAGCGAACGTGTTGTGATTGATGCTGGTTTTACTTCTGATTGGATGAAAAGTGGCGCGAGTTTTTTTAAGCCAATCATGTGGCGTATAATAATGCAGATCCAATTACTTCTCGACATTCAAGTAAAAAAAATCAATTCACAAACCTTTCGCCTTGACTTAAGTGCTCGTGATATATTTCCGCAAATAACCTGACTGGAACCTGTCGGAAAGAAGAGTTAACAATCTATTTTGCAGCTGCAGCGTAAGTTAACATATCTAAGTTGTTCAACAAACGTCTGTCTTCTCAGGTTCAAAAGCTGAGAGAAGTCGGGAGAAAAGAGAACAGGTGGAAAAATTCTCTAAAGACGCTTCACCTCGGCGACCATTAATAAAAGGAACCTTAAGCACGCGCGTTTGTCAAACGCGGACGGCAACCGGAAACGAGCAGTTTTCCCTTTCGCTTCAACTTCACACAACCACATTTGTATTGCAAGGTATCTTTCCTCCATTAGGGATGGTTAGTATAAGAATCTAGGAGACACCACTGTCCTGGCACGCGAAATGTTCTCTTCCGGTTGCCGTCCGTGTCTCAAAAACGCGCATGCTTGAGCTCCCTAATTTATTCTCCCAAACTGCATGCTTGACATTGTACTAATGTGTTGATGAGATTGTAGAAGTAGATCAGAGTCAAACACACATCTTACCGTGAGTGAGATCACTGCTGTCATCCTGGTAAAAACCCCCATTGGTTCTGAGCCTCCTAAAATACAACAACATGAGTGATTATGTCAAATCTCGCTGGTAAAGGACCCCACAAAATCATCAGGGAAAGGTAGAATGCTGAATTAGTACCCAGACTGTTAAGTTGACTAAGTCCTTTTTGTCAGATGTATAAGACAGATGTTTACAGTAACTTTCATGGCAACAAGAGCTTGGTTATGCTATAGAGGTTCTGCACGGCAGCCATGTTGCATGGCAGGAACAGTGACATTTCGCATAAGAGAGAACATTTTTTCCCAGAGGAAAAAGAATCTATTGTTTCTGCCACGCAACATGGCTGCCGTGTAAAACCTCTATACATTTGTCAAGGCATTTTTCGATTTATTATTACCCGTCAAAGAATTACATTGGTTTATCACATACGGGGCAAAATTACTGAATGCTGATTGGCTGAGACAGAGGGCATTTTTTCTTAATTGTTGTAACAAAAGGAGCATGGCTACTGTGGTAAGTAGAAACTGGTTATAATTTGTTGATGGAGTGAAATGCACTCACCAAGTGCTTAGTTGTTAATATTCACACTGGTTTGCTCGCAGTTAGCTTTTTTTGTAGGTTGGGGCAGCTCTATCTTTAATTAATATTTAAGAAAGTCACATTGTATAATTAAATTTTGCAGAAATTTGGAGGATGAACGTGGTAGTGCAGTGGTATAAGAGGGATGTTAGGAAACAGGGGTTCTAGGTTCGATGCTAGGTGAAAATGCCATCGCTTGTTTACGAAAGGGAACATTGCGGTGGCAACTGTTTTGATTCACAATGGTTGCAGTTTGTTGCATGGCACCTTT
>JAHPZR010046337.1:30000-31758 GCA_019787425.1 Platygyra sinensis
AATCTCCAAATGTGAAAGTCTCCAGAGGTGTTAGTAACAAGGTCACTCAGTCTACATGGAAGGGTTCTACTGGGCACTACCACTCACCTCCCGCAGAGCCGGGCCGTGGTCCCATAGCACTGGCTGGTCTCTGCCGTGATGCTGACATTGGACGTGACCTTGTGGACATGGCACTTGAGGGTCTCTCTTGTCTTGATGCACCAGCAGCTGAGCCTGGTCTTACCATATCAACTAAAATAACAATAAAATAACAATTGAAGTTACCAGATGATGGTGATCAGTATTCCCAAGCTTAAAAGTCTCTGACTTTCTCCAATGGATTTCATTCATTATCCCTTGTGATAACTTTGTGGTACATCAAGTTGATAATAATTGTTTGTGCCTATTAGGTGTCTTCTTGATTGCATATATCAATAACATTGACATTATGAGACATTAAGTCTTAATCACTTAAGATCTGGAATCAAAGCACTAGTGAGGTTATGTAACTATAGATCAATAAGAAATCACTGAGAAATAACTGGCAGGATTTGTCCACGCACTGAAACTGAGAGATCCCAAAACACAGTTTTTTTCTGTGTTTCTATTTCCTCCACTGCCGATAAACATTTCTAGGAAACATCAGTGAATAACTTAAAAAATAATGTGACAGTCATTGTTTTTCTGTAAAGGCTTTTGATTGCCTTAAGTTCTCTTTATCATCATTACTTTCTATAATTCAATGTCAATGACTTCTTATATTAAAACACACACACATATAGCCTAGTAAAGTAACTATGTTATAGTAACTATTACCAAACTAAATATTGATAAAACATTGACCCATTTGAAAATAAATGCCGTCTGTAGATCACTTGGCTTAATGCTTTACAATGGAGCTAGCTTGGAAAATGACATTCAAAATTTCACTATTGAAAGCCTGCAGATTCATATGAAGATTGAATAAGAAGGAATCTCTAACATTTAATTAAGAAATAGAAAACATGTTCTCTGTTTCTATCGAGTTTAAGTATAAATCTACTAGCGTTCTATCACGCATGCCGTTCTCTGATTGGCTACGCTACTCACTATCTATTCTGTGATAGATAGTGAGTACCGCTCTCGATTTCTATCTCGCAATAGAAATCTCGAGCTCATAATCTAATTGTTAAAATAATAGAAACACTCGTGAAAGTTTGGGAGAACTTGAAAAAGCTGTGGAAACACTGAGAACATGCCTTCTATTTCTTTATGAAAACACCGTGTCCACAGTTAGTACAGCAGTGCTAACACTTTGACACTTAAAAAAGTGATTTGTTTATTTATTTATTTATTTATTAATTAATTTATTTATTTATACATTTATTTATACATTTATTTATTATTTATAATAATGACATACATGAACTTTCCTCCTCTTCATCAATGCTAATTGCCTTAATTCCTTCACTGACCAGCTGCCAGTCTGTTTTCAGATGCTCTGGAACCTTGTTAGGCCTGTGCGATGCTGGAGGCTGCCGCAAAACAGGTTTCCCATCAACTTTTTCTACCAAGAAAGGCTCATCATCCAGTATTTTGACATTGGGTACAACTTTGTGAATTGCACTGCGATAATCGTAACTTCTTATTTCCTGGAAAATGAATTGCACTATTTTTAAAAAAGTGAACTACCCTTCCACAATTCTTGAGAGCCATTATAATCATGATATCCTTTGACAGTATTGATGATAACAACATTAAAATGTCCAAACATGTTTGATCTAACACAATCAAAGACCG
>JAHPZR010046339.1:0-10000 GCA_019787425.1 Platygyra sinensis
TAAACAACAACAACACAACAACAAATAAACTTTATTAATAATTAAACACTTAAAACTGAGAACATGCACAACTCGCATATAGCGTAAGCTAGTCGAGGCGAGTTGTGCAGGAAGAAAAAAAGAAAAAGAAAAATAAACCAATTTGTAAGCTTCAAATAAAAGACTATAAATCATGACAGGAATGAACGAGAAACGAGAAAGACTGCTGTTGGTGACTGACGTTTTTCACAGCTTGAGTCCAAGACATCTTCGGGCAGAATTAAGAGAAAAAAATGTTTGTCTTGTGACAGTGTTTAATTGTTTAACTGATTGGTTAATTTTTTGTGTAATATGATTGTTTGATAAAATCTAACTATTCTCCTAGGTTAAAACTAAAAAGATACTGCCCTCCACTGTGAAAATGTTGGCCCTTAAAGGCAAAACACTTTCCTCCAAATCTGAAAGATTGGTTTAATGATATATTGCAGTAGTTAATGTCCTTAAACCTCTCAGAAATGGCAACTATTGCATTATAATTTCACTAATTAGAGTGATTTCAATCTAGTAGGTTGCTTAGTTGAGACTAGAGTGGGCGACAAAAGTAGTTGGGACAATTTTAGAACATAACACTTCGAGATATTTTACTCCTTATTCTATTTCAAATACTTCAAGCGATTATTAGCTAATATCCTAAAATCTCGCCGCCACCCCCTCCCCCCTGACCCCCACTGTGCAGGTGCTGTGGTCTGTGTTGTTTGAGAGATAGGAAAAGCAAGATTATTCGGGAGGAGAGGGTTGGGGGTAAATGTTTCTACGACGCTTGAAAATAGAATTTTATTGTAGTGAAGTGTCTCAGCTTTTCTGTCTCTCATTATAGTTCTGATTTTGCTTTGCGTGATTTCTCTTGAGAGCAGGTACCTCTGCAGTTGTTTGAAATAGAAGATGATGGCGCAGATGTCACGCCCAAGCTACGAAAAATGGCCATGAAGGACAGGTAGAGAGTAAACTGCTAGAGTCGAATTTTTAATTTGAAGTGGCTTGTACTTAATTAAATAACAGATTGCGCTTCCAGGAGGCCGAAAGAAAGAGGGTATGAACATAGGAGATGTGGAGAAGTAAGGTAAAGATGGAGGGATAAGGAGGAGATGAAGGAAGAGGAGGAGCAGGAGCGAGAGTAGGAGTAGGAGGGATTCATGAAAGGAGAAGGAGGAGGAAGTTAGAATGAGGGGAGGAGGCAGATTAGAATAAGTAGAAGGAGGCGAAAGCGGCAGTGGACTTCGGAGGAAGGGGGAGAGGGGGTGGATGAAGAGGTAGAAGGAAGAAGAATTCGGGTTAGTGTAGGCTGCTGTTAATGGTGCTGACGGGGTTGCTTGAAGGGGGGGGGGGGGGGGGGGCAGGTTAACAGTTCTTAACGTCCTTCCTGTGAATGTTTGAAATGTTGCCGCATCACAATTCTTTCTCTTGACTTGTTCCTTGTATTGAAACTGGTTACGATCGAGACCCGAATCAGTGTTAACGACTTGTCTCTAGGTCAGGTTTCTACAGTTTTAGTCATGATTTACAGGCCTCGGAATAACAGAGGAGAGGATTTTTGATGTTATCAATCGGGCACGTCACGGCACCCGGCATAAAAAGTTCATCCAATCGATACCACCCCCTCACCCCTAACCACGTGCGCGTAACTTGAGAGTCGCCGTTATGTGGGCTCCAAGCCCCAGGCGTGTGTTCCACGTTCACCATTTGCCAATGTAAGACATTTACATGTCTGTGTGTTGCCTATCATGTTTCAGGGATGTATACGAAAAGGGAATGAAGGCTTTTGTCTCATTTGTGCAGTTCTACAGAAAACATGAGTGCAGCCTAATCTTCCGATCAATGGTAAGGGAATGTGTTTTTGTGTTTTTACTGTGGCTCCCGCCATGATTGAAGAACTTTTGACTTTCATCGCTAGTTCGCATGCGCAATCCGTACAATGCCAATAATACGCCATCCACTCTTATTGCAGGTTGACTTGTTTCCATATCTCAAAGTGCCCTTGGACGTGAGGTGCTTTGAGATATGGAAACAAGTCTTTACCTTTGTTGCAATAGGTTTAAGTGACGCGGGATAGGAGTAACAGCGAAATGAAAAATAACTTCCAAAATATAATGCTAACGCGCCCAATGCTATTCAACAATTAAATTATGAGCTCGAACTTTCTTTGAGGTGATATTTGATGAGGCGTAAGCCAGATCAGCTCTCACCTCATAGAAATCGAGAGCGAATGTTCTAATTGCTTTTGTAGAATTCTTACTTATATATTCTTCAGCTAACCAAGTCCAATTTTGTATATTGTATTTAAGTTTTACGTCTTGGAAAAATCGCGCGGACTGAATTGTCGTTCGGGAAATTCCTTCTGTGTACACGCTCATCAGTTTTTCCAACATTTTCTAGTCTTTTAAAGTCACGAAACCATGAATGTCCTTGTTTTAGTCTTCTCAGAAATTTAAGTATCCCTTTTTATCTAAATCTTCTTCTGTAATTTCGAAAAAAAACGAGAACACGTCGACTCCCGGCCGCTGCACAATAATGGCTGATAATATACGAGTAGCTCAGCCAATCAGATTGCAGGATTTGCTTTAGCATACTGGTAGAATTCTACTAAAAGTGATTACGCTCTGGAGCCACCCTTAGTTATACCGTAACGGAAACGCATACAGGCGCAAAGCATGAAAGTGTTCTCATTCTGTTGCTCTAGTGTTCAAACTTGCATGATCCGGAATTTAGGCGCGCGAACTGAAAAAGTGAGGCGCCAACGCAAGTGATAAACATTTTGTGCATTGTCTCCATGGCTACAACGGAAACCAAAATGGCGTCCCGTCCGATGTACCGATCAATCGTATTGCGCTTTTGTTTGTGTTATTAGGGACCTTTAGATCGGAGGACGAGGACGACTACGAGTACGAGTTTTCCATACTGAGCATGCGCATAAGGTTTCGGGGTCGACATTTTTCGAAGTGCGCGTGCTCAGAACAGAAAACTCGTACTCGTAGTCGTCCTCGTCCTCCGATCTAAAGGTCCCTATTGTCTGTAGCCGAATGTCGCTTTCGCGGGATGTACGAAGCAGGTTTCACTTAGAAAGGAGACATTTCCGAAAAATACTCTTTCCCCACTCCTCCTGCCTTGAAATTCTCGATCCCAAGCTATCACCCCAGGCTTATTTCACAGTTGTCTGCTCAGTGACCTGGCCTTTGAATGGCAGTGAGGCTGCAGGTGACGTTGTTTTTTACAGACCTCACTGCTTTTGTTGTGTAAATCAAGTTGTCTTTATGCTGACTAGTTGGCATTTGAATGAAAAAGCAAAGAGGTCTCTATTAAAGCAAGGTCAACTCCAGCCTCGCTTGCATTCAAAGGCCAGGTAACTGGACACAGGACTGTAAAATGACCTATTAGAGAAAAATGAACACATTTTGCTATTTGCTTTACGATCTATTTTTTGCATCAAGCTTAAAGGGCCACAGTCACGGTATTTTGAGTTATTTTGACCAGTTACAAAATTACCTTGAAATTGAAGAAAACCCGCTGAAAATAGTAGTTTACTAAAGATGAAGGAATGAGGATGCATAAGGATGGAGAAGATTAACGCGAATTGCCATCGACGAACCTATAAATAAGAACTTTAGACTAAACTTTTTGAAATACGCAATCCGTGACGTAGCTTGTAACGTGTTAAATTGCTTTTTTCTTTCCGTTTAACTTTTCTAAAGACCTGGAACTTGGAAAACTCGCCACCGGATTTGGCCTTCTGAAGTTGCCGGTCATGCCTGAGCTGAAGGATAAAACAGTTGACTTTGAACCAGCAGACGTGGATGTCGAGAAACTTTATTACAAGGACAAAAACAGGGAAAAGCAACGGAAGCGAAAACTGCTGGAACAGCAAGACTCCAACCAAGAGAGTTCGATTCAAACCAGCTCTAAGAAGAAGAAGAAATTCGGCAACGATTCTGTGGCGTGGTCCAAGAACAAGGAGAAGAAGGTAAAGAGAGAGAAACGGAGAGCAAGAAGAGAATATCTGAAGAAGCAGCGTCAGAAACATTCATTTGATAACGATGAACTCGAGGACCTTGCGCGCGAAGCAAGCTTGGTTAAAAAGCTTAAGGCGGGAAAGATCAGCAAAGAACAGTTTGATTCGCAATTAGGAAATGATGAAGAAGAGGAAGATTAAGAAATATATGAAATTTTATTTGCGCGTTCGTAAAGCAGATGAATTTAACTTTGGGTGTTGTTGTTGTTGTTATATTTATTGATGTATTTGTTTCCAAAAAAATACACTAGAAAATAACACAAGTACACTGATGGGCCATTTTGATATATTAGAACCCTAACTTGGCTCCGAGGCTTAGGAGAAGCAACCAAAGGACTGAATGAATCATGAATAGCACCAAAAAACAATAGAAAACTTTCACTTCTTGCGGCACGCGTCATTTTCCAACATTGATTAGGGAGGATGTGGGATACGCGATACAGCTCAAGAGTCGCAACTACTTTTGTCCGGGATTCTAGAATACAGGTGAAAATATAATTAGTTTTTATTTGCACAGTTTTTATTTAGAAATCGTATGAATGCGAGAGCATTTTACACTGCGAGTGAACTTTGAAAGATTTTTCGGATATCATGAGTGGTGTAAATCCCTAATTGCTCGAGTTTTGCGTTGACTCATTATGACTAAGAAAGTCACGAAAGCGCGCGCGTTTATTTGCACTGTAGTGTAAATTAAATATGAACGGTGAATTGCCCTGCCCTCAGCCAATCACAATGAAGTAATTTTCTCAGTTATATAATGAAGGAATTTGAGAAATGTACAGCACCCAAATGATCCCCGATGTGCACCGCAAATAATCCCGCCGGAAAACATGGAATGCATGGAGTGTGGTTTCATGATTTAGTATAAATCTACTAGCGTTCTATCACCAATGACGTTCTATTCTGTGATAGATAGTGAGTAGCGTAGCAGTGTGCCCTTGTTAACAAAATAACAGCACTTCTTGGCGTTCTCGAGGTGTCTAAAGAGGATTTAGATAAAATTTTGAACGACTAGTAGATTTATACTAAAACGATTAGATTGTTCGCTCTCGATTTCTATGCGTGATAGTTGACTCGGGCTGCCCCCTCGTCAACTATCACGCGACAGAAATCTCGAGGTCATAATCTAATTATTTAATAGATAGGACCCTGCGCTCCCTCCGATTAGTCGAAAACCTATGTTTTATCAGATTTTAGAAAACGCGCGCTGATTGGTTAAGAATCGTGTTTCTATTAGATTATGAGCTCGAGATTTCTAACGCGCGATAATTGACGAGGGCACAGTCCGAGTCAACTATCACGCATATAATTCGAGAGGGAATAGATAGTGAGTAGCGTAACCAATCACAGCACAGTATCCGTGACAGAACTGACGCTAGTAGATTCTTAAACAATAGACCACCGGTTTCCATGGTTTATAGGCTGATAAACCACGCGGGATGTTGAAACAACACCCGAAGAATTCGTAAATCACGAGCCGCACACGATTGATTTCGAGTGTTCTACCAACATCCCAAGTGGCTTATCAGCCTATAAACTATAGCAATTTGTGGTCTATCGCTTTCATGTAATAATTGAGAAGATGCGCGATTTTTCCATGGGTTTACTGGCACAATAAATCATAGCTGATTTACCACTCAGCGCGCGCATTGATTTGGTTACTATATAAATACTTATTAACAATTAGATTAAGAGCTCGAGATTTCTATCGCATGATAGATGACTAAGGCGCAACCCGAGTCAACTATCGCGTTTTATAGTTCACCACTAAATTTTCTCCGATTCTTGTTGGTTTAAATTGATCAAGTGACGCGATAGTATAAGTCCGCAGCGAGACACTAGGGAACTTAAGCAAACCGCGACGGCAACAGGAACGTCGCCAAACAAAATAAGCAGAATAATAGCTGTGCACTTGAGTTATAAATCTTTGTACATTTCTTTGCCATTCTCTGCCACTCTGCCAAACAACGTGAAATCACCAAGTTTCGCGTATTTTGGAGAACCCAGGCCTCGACGGCAAATATTTTGGATTTCCTTATGGAATTGATCGCTGGCATTACATATTTAGTTTGATCAGGTTTTTAGACAGATTTGCGCTCTGAGCGGGTTTAGTTACTTACGAAATTCGAGAGTAAAATTTAAATCCATTCAGTTTTTGCTAGGCGTCTCCCCTGACGTCGCCGTCGTCAGTGCTTAAGTTCCCTAATATCAGCCCTTTCAGTTCGCCACTAAATTTTCTCCGATTCTTATTGGTTTAAATTGATCGCGTGACGCGATAGTGTTCATCCGCGGAGAGACACTAAGCCCTTATGGTTCACCACTAAATTTTCACCGATTCCAATTGGTTTAAATTGATCACGTGACGCGATATCACTATCAGCCCATTCACTACTTGAACAATACCGTAATGCACCTCTTTTACCCCCCAAAAGTTTTGCATACTCATTGTTTGAAATTTCGCCTGGGACATGAACATGTCCCAAGAGTAATTCAAAACAATGCCTATGCAAATTTTTTGGGGGTAAAAGAGGTGTATTATGGGATTTGTGCAAGTAGAGAATAGTGCCCGTCCGAGGTAAATGCCCGGGTGGATAGTAGTCGTCCGTGAAGATTTTTGGGTAAACAAGTAGGTTTATAGGAAATATACAATTGAAATTGTATCAAGTGGGTTCTTGTCTGCTTTCTTTTTCATATTTTACATTTGACTTTAACGGCTTTCATCTAAAAAAGTTGAAAATAACTGATTCAATAAGACTTTTGAACTGGCGCGCGGAAGAAAATTTAGTGGTGAACAATCAAGACAATAGAGTGTTTATGTTTCGGAACTATAGATATGGATAGTACTTGTCCTTTAAAATTTTTCTGTCAACAAGCCGGTTTGAAGAAAATAACTGATAAACAATTGAAATTGTATTAACCGGGTTTTGTCTGTTTTATTTTTCGATTTTTACATTTGGCTTTCAAGGCTTTCATCTCAAAAAGTTGGAAATAATTCAATTGATTTTTGAACTAGTGCACGGGAGAAAATTTAGTGGTGAACAATTAAGACAATAGAGTGATTATGTGTCGGAACTGTCGGTCTGATAGTTGCCCCTTGGAAATTTGAAGTTCTTAAAACTAGCATATTTGCCCTCTAAAAACATCAAATTTCCGCGGGGCAACTATTAGCCGATAGTTTCTTAACAGAAACACTCTACTAATTAAATAGAAATCGAGAGCGAAAAATCCAATTGTTTTAGTATAAATCTACCAGTTGTTCAAAACTTAATTTAAATTGTCTTCACAGACACTTCGAAAAACGCCAAGAAACGGCCGTCGTTTTGTTAACGTGGGCATGCTGTTACGCTACTCACTATCACAGATTACAGGGAGCAAACAATCTTGCTGAGTAGGGATAGAGTAAATAAAGGAACGAAAAAAATGAAAAGTTTACCTTTGTCTCATGTTGTCATCTTTTAGCTCACGATATTTTACTGGGAAAACTGCTGCTTACAAATCCTGCAAAACACTGTAGCGCTAAACTCGTACCTAGGCCTTTCCGCGCTCAAGCAAAAAAAAATTTGGTTTGTATAAAATTTGACAAGGGAGGCAACTCTTTGCCAAAACATTTTGAACGCACTGCCAATATTCGTTCGAATCTCTAAATTTCGTTGCTTTCACGAAACCAAACAAACACAAAAAGAGGTCAGAAGGTTTCTCCACCCTTTTTTTTTTTCCTACAACTTGGCAGAATTTGTTTTCGAATACTTTTGCGACAGTGGGAGAATTTACGCGACTCTTGAAAAGTTTTGTCTCAATTCGCTTTTCGCAACATGATCGTACCGTTACTCAAATCCCAAACACGTCATCCAGCGCGCGCTCGTGCTCCTCTCCCTCTCTCACATAGGTTTTTTGATGTAAAAAGTTTTTACAAAATCCTTCCCCTTCTCCCAATTGTTAGGGACGGGTCAAAAAGTACAGGGGGGGGGGGGGGGGGTGGGCCGGAGCATTTCAAAATGTGGTGGTCAGAAAACACATGACCCACCCCTTCCATTTGGCACAAAACGGAGTGACCCACCCCTAAATGAAGGTTGAAAATCACATGACCCACCCCCTATAAGACATGACATTTTTGGTTGCATAATCCGACAAAATAACTTTTTGTGGATGAAATTGTGGTGTTATTTACGTTTTAGATTTCTTTCTTAATAATAATACAAAATCAATGAAAAATAATATTGTTTTTCATTACCCTTGCAACTTTAAGTCATGACTGTAAACTCTACTAAAGAAAACTTGACCTTTTACTTTTCACACTAGGCCTCAAGGCACGTAGAGCAGTGATCCATCTAGAAAACGGCTGTAGCGAGTCCTGGGAGTACATGTAATATAGCCAGACAACTCCCAGATCTTTGTGCATGTGTTCCGTACCCTTGGGGACAAGTAGTATGTAGACACCATATCATAGCAACTCTTCGGCCTTCGTATCTTAATTAAAAATATATCACCACTGTTTGCGTCATATTTTTAATGATGTAGACACAAGTTGACCATTTGGTGTTCCTGAATACCAGTATGTCAACCGAGTGCAGTATTTGAAATATTTCTGCCCTGCGATTCCCTGCTCAATCCGTTAGCTTTTGTACAGTCAGATTTTACAATACATAAATTGTCATCTCTATTGTACACCAGCCAAGTGTCCTTTTTCAAATACGGCTCGAAAAGTTTTTGTCCTTTGTAACAAACAATAAAAGCAAGTGACGTACTTGAACACCAACCCATGGTCTGCCAAGTGCCTTACGCATAGTGTGGAGCTGGGGGTTTAATAAAGGGGTGCTTTGCATCCGTCTTGGCAGTAAAGGGCAGACTACATAGGGCTCTTAGTCCTATTTCTGCCTGTCGGCTATGCCATACTGATGAGACCTAACAAGGCAGAAACAGCTGCCCATGGGTGCCACTGCCTGGGTGATATGGCTGTGCGCATGCCAGATCGTGGATTGGTGCTTGAGTGTGTCACTTCTCGATCTGTGTCAAATGTGTGCCAATTCCTTCCCCCCCCCCCCGAAAAAAAAACAGGATGACCCACCCCTAAGGGGGAGCTGAAAATTGAACGACCCACCCCTTACCAAGGGTTCAAAAACTGATGACCCACCCCCTCTCTGCTCCGGCCCACCCCCCTCCCCCCAATACTTTTTGACCAGTCCCTTATCACAAAATCTCGCTAAAACGCTTCTGGTATTAGCTCCCAACATGTTGTTTTCGTGCGAAGATCGGGCGACCTCGCAAGCGCAAGATAAACTGCGAACAGGGGAGGTGTTTGTAAAGTTTTGTAGTGTCAAAAAAGCATGTGTGGGGGATGGGTTCAGCCCCTGCATGGGGCGGGAAGAAAGGAGAGTTCAGGGACTGGACTACCAACTAGTGGACTAATGCAAATCCTGCATTTTGATTGGCTACGCTACTAGGGGACTAATAGTAATGGTCATCGAGTAGCGAAATTCGCCGGTTTTTCTTTCTTTTTTTTCACCAAATAAAAATATCTTCAACTTACATTTGCTAACTTTATTATTTCCTTTTCTGTCCGACTAGTTGGGTGATACTAAAAGAATTAGATCCTTCGCCCTCAAGGGCCACGGGCCAATAGCCCATTCGGCTTCGCCTCATGGGCTATTGATCCGTAGTCCTTTCGGGCTACGGGTCTAATTGTTAGTTAGAGTACAGTGGCTGCCGGTCGTCTACGAAATGCGATGTTTTTATACTTTTTCCGAAGTTTTGGAAGGAATTTAGATGTAAACGGGTAATAAAATTCCTGAGAAGACTAAAATAAGCACATTTACGGTTTCTTGACTTTAAAGCGGGTACGGGCGTAAACAACTGCAAATTTGCCAAGGACAGTTCGATACGTGCAACTTTGTTTTAAAGTTCAATAATGCGTGGGAAAATCATTGGAAACCGTTATTTGCTTTAATTTCAGTTGGAATG
>JAHPZR010046339.1:15000-18984 GCA_019787425.1 Platygyra sinensis
GATGGTTTGTAGGCTTTTCTTGTTCGCTTTTTGTTTGTTTTTTCGCAGAGAGTTGTAAAGATAGCTAGGTAAGCTTAATCTTTGGAATTTTGCTGTATGCTAGTCAATTGATGTATTCCAATCTATATTATTGTCTGTTTAAACTTTCGGTTTTTTTTTTAAATGCGGAGCAAAACTTACGATGGACAATTAAGGAAGGATTTCGTATTTGAGGCAATATGCCATATCTATCGAAGTTTGACAGGCGATAGCTTCCTTAGGTTCGGATCTGTACAGTATGGAGTGTTTACCTGTCGCTACACATTTTTGGTTGAGTTTTTTTAAAGGAATTTATTTACCTCCTCTTGCAGAAATGGTAGAATATATGAAGACAATTGCTAACGAAAAAGGCCATCTTGAGATAGAAGAGCGCAATTTGCTCTCCGTAGCCTACAAGAATGTCATTGGAGCGAGAAGAGCTTCGTGGCGTGTACTTTCGAGTCTGGAGAAAAACCAGCAAGACCCATCGAAGACCGCCGATATAAAATCGTATAGAGAAAAAGTGGAAAAAGAATTAAAAGATATCTGCCAGGATATTTTAAAATTATTGGATGAGCATTTGATTAAGAACGCAAAAGATGCCGAATCAAAGGTGTTTTACCATAAAATGTAAGTTGCTTTGATTTATTTTTAAATGTAAGCGTGTATATTTAAATCAGTTAGGTAGACGCCTGTGCCCTCGAGTGTATCCAGAGCAAGACGGTTTGAAATACATCAAGTTTACCAATTTAGGTCTCCGGATCCAAGTTGACCGGAATAGCGAATATTTATATACATGTAGGAATTATTTTAAGGAATTACATTTTTAAGGAATTAACTCTGAAAAGAAATCAATCAACATACGACACTTTGATTGTTTTGTCTTTCTTTTCAGCTGTTTGACTCCTTTGCTCTAGTAAAAATATTCTTATTTAAAGCTGTAAGCTTTTTATTTAGCGTGCAAGTGCAGATTTGTTGTTGTTGTCTTGCGCTGGTCAAAATTTAATCTGTATTGTTACGACTTGACAGCTTTGATGACATGTCAGCTAACGATGCAACTCGTTTATAATTTGGCAATTCAAAAGGTATATTTTAGTACATTATGATTGGATGAGTGCCCTTTTGACTTGTAGATGGATACTTGTGTTATTGATATCCCATAAAAATTACTTCTCCAGCAACAGCACTCTGATCCACTCTGAGTTGGTCACATATTTGCTGATGATGAACACAAAAGTACTGTTACATGTACACAATAACGCAGTCCTAGTCATTGCAGCTTCCCAGATTTGGGTAGCGTTGTTGTCATTTTTATTTTGCTTGGTTTAGAAATAGAAGTTCTGCAGGGGATGGCAGTAGCACATTGAAACAAAAGCTGCTTATTGAGGCAAAGCCACAGTAGGATGCTTAATTTCACTCATCTGCCTGTCATCTACCTCGTATGTGAGAACTGTGCACCTTGTGTGAGACTGCACGGTAGTTGCTATTTTGTACACCATTTCCTTGTTCTTTGCTCACTGGCTGTATGGTTGAATTTCAACCGAAGCACAAACTGTTAAACAGCAAACGTGATCTCGCAAATTTGGCAGTTTCCTGTTGCCAGGAAACGGCAGTTTTCTGCTCTGGTGTCAGTAAACAGGGATTTCCATCCATTTTCAAAAAGCAGATGCTAAGCTCTTACCAAAAGCCTGGTACATACAAGGTTGATAATTTTTTTTGTAAGGCTTGCTCAAGTTGAAGCTAAAATGGTTGATGGATATTGTTTAAGCATTCAGCAAAAGTCAAGACAGATTAATTTTTTGGGTGATATTAGTTAGCTCAATTGATTTGCCCTGTTTACTTGTTATCACATGTGTACTGCTTTTGTATGGTTTCTATTGATACAAATTAATGTGTATTGTGTATTCTTGTGTATTGTGTTGTGATAGCCCTTTAGCCTGGAGTAAATTATCTTTTCCCAGCTTCTTGGTTTCTTTTTACACAACATTTTGACTGTTTTCATCATCATTTGATCGCTAAAAGGAGTTTTTTCTAGCCAAATTGATACCTGAGGAAAGGTCTTTTGTTATTACACAATGGTGAGCCCAATCAAACTCAAATCATATCTGATTACTGCCTTTACCTTTGCTGCGTGTTATCTGTACTGGCAAGGCTGAAGGGCAGCATTCTTGCATTATGTTTAAGATAATTACAAATTCTATTTACTTGTGTGTTAATGATCAGAGTTGTAAACAACTTCTTTTGAGTGGGAGGGCAAGGGCTGAACAGATATATCTTTTGTACAAGTCACGTCTACAGTGTTCCAAGCTGTGCAATGTCTTGCTTCAAAAGATTGCCATTTTTCAAGATGTGGTAAATAGATACTTAATTCGTTCTCTCAGTAAAATATCAGCTTACTGACTGTACTAAGTAGGAAGACTAGACAGGAAATTGTTTTTCTATTTGTTGTTGCATATGGACAAGATTAGCATAATACTATCAAAGGATGCTTGCTACCACTTGTCAGAATAAACCAGTTGATTGTGAACAGTTATTTCAAACGAGCATTCAATAGCTTGACTGGATGATTATTCAAGCCATTTTGTCAGGAGCACTATTGAAGAATTAATCATTCTACAGGCTCCAGTGGCTGACCCAGTTGGTCAAATTCTAAATGGGAGAAATAGGTCAGCATCTTGACATCAAGTGATGGTGTTAGAAAACTGAAGATTTTATAAAATATCCTTGAATTCTGTGCAGAATGAATTGGCTATTGCCAACCCATCAAAGCCCTACAAAGGTCACTGTGGATGCTAATTTGTGTAGGATTATGTCCCCTGGGCAATATTGCAGGGTTTCAAAATACATAGTTAACCAAACAGGGAGAAGTGTTTTTCTTTCATCACAACGTATTTGCAGATGACTTTGAAAATAAATCTATCATTGATAGGGAAACAAGGTACAACTGCTTTGTGAAACAGTCTCTTTTTACTGAGCTGCAAATCACACAATTTATTCTAATACAAGATGGTTCTTAGCACTGCTTTAAGAAACCACTGAAAATGTATGGAAAATCCCTGTTGCCTCCTAACCTTCCTTCTGTAACTTCTTATTTGAAGGAAGGGGGACTACTGGCGCTATCAGGCTGAGTATCTTCCTGAAGATAAAAGGAGTAAAGGTGCTGAGTCAGAAGAAGCTAAAAATTCTAAAGCAGCTTATGAAGCGGCTCAAGATGAAGCCAAAAGTTTGCCATCAACACATCCTATAAGACTGGGACTGGCTCTTAATTTTTCTGTTTTCTACTACGAGATCATGGAACAATCAGACATAGCCTGTAAGTTGGCTAAGACTGCCTTTGATGAAGCTATTGAGGAGCTAGACAACCCCGATAATTCAGATTACAAGGATAGCACCTTAATTATGCAGCTGCTCAGGGACAACTTGACGTTGTGGACTTCTGAGTCGGAAGGTACATGTACATTTATGTTTGTTCTATTTGGTTGATGATTAACTCTTAATTGGACAACAGGATTTGCGAGTTGGGTTAATCAAGCTTTGAGCCTAAGAACTGATAAAGTAATGATTCACTTGAAAACTATTGGAAATGCTGCAACACAGCAGGGCAATGGCCAACGTCTTTAGTCATTTCAGTAATTTATGTCCGACTTTGTAATTTCCTGGATTTGATAGTAAGTTGAGAAATTGCCCCCCCCCCCCCAAAAAAAAAAAAAAAAGAAAAGAAATTAGAAAAGAGATAGTGATGGTAGATGAATTTACAGGTGAAATACATGTCTAAAAGATTTATATTGAGGTGGCAATACAAGTTCAGAGACTTGTGTACAAAAATTTACAAACTTCATTGATGGCCCTTTTGATTAAAATTTATTGGTTTTTTTTTTTACATTTGCAGATGTAGACCCAGATGGAGAAGATAAGGACTCTTAAGGGTCACAAAGAGAGAATTTATAATAAACTGTTTTAAGATAA
>JAHPZR010046340.1:0-5000 GCA_019787425.1 Platygyra sinensis
AAATCTCGCTAAAACGCTTCTGGTATTAGCTCCCAACATGCTGTTTTCGTGCGAAGATCGGGCGACCTCGTAAGCGCAAGATAAACTGCGAACAGGCGAGGTGTTTGTAAAGTTTTGTAGTGTCAAAAAAGCATGTGTGGGGGATGGGTTCAGCCCTTACATGGGGCGGGAAGAAAGGAGAGTTCAGGGACTGGACCACCAACTAGTGGACTAATCCAAATCCTGCATTTTGATTGGCTACGCTACTAGGGGACTAATAGTAATGGTCATCGAGTAGCGAAATTCGCCGGTTTTTCTTTCTTTTTTTTCACCAAATAAAAATATCTTCAACTTACATTTGCTAACTTTATTATTTCCTTTTCTGTCCGACTAGTTGGGTGATACTAAAAGAATTAGACCCTTCGCCCTCAAGGGCCACGGGCCAATAGCCCATTCGGCTTCGCCTCATGGGCTATTGATCCGTAGTCCTTTCGGGCTACGGGTCTAATTGTTAGTTAGAGTACAGTGGCTGCCGGTCGTCTACGAAATGCGATGTTTTTATACTTTTTCCGAAGTTTTGGAAGGAATTTAGATGTAAACGGGTAATAAAATTCCTGAGAAGACTAAAATAAGCACATTTACGGTTTCTTGACTTTAAAGCGGGTACGTGCGTAAACAACTGCAAATTTGCCAAGGACAGTTCGATACGTGCAACTCTGTTTTAAAGTTCAATAATGCGTGGGAAAATCATTGGAAACCGTTATTTGCTTTAATTTCAGTAGGAATTCTACTAAAACAATTAGATTATTCGCTCTCGATTTCTATGAGGTGATAGTTGATTCGGCCTTCGGCCTCACCAACTATCACCTCATAGAAATCTCGAGCTCATAATGGTGAGTAGCGTAACCAATCAGAGAACGGTGTCTGTAATACAATGCAAGTAGGTTTAAACTCGGTACATGTTTGCTATTTCTTGAATGTTATTGAACTAGGGTGAGGTCCGTATCGGAGAAATATCATCGTCGAGTTCTTGTTATCTTAACAGGTTCGCAAAGAAAAAAAGTGAGACCAATATTTCTCCAATACGCACCACAAGCAGATTTTCCTTTTCATCGCAAACTAGTTTAGGCTAAGACTAGTTCAGCGTTAAAGGATACTACAAAACAACGGAACCGGTGTCTTTTAACTATAAAGGCTTCTGCGTCAGGTAACCAAGCGGAAAAAGTAGATCTTTGTAAGTATTATTGGAATCTACAAAGAAAAATTGGGGTAGCTACGCACTTTTTTCGTTACAATTAGCCTTGAATCTCAACAAAAATGTTGACATCAGCATTTTTCTGAAAAAAAAGAAAGAAAGTATGTTTCTGCACAGATTTCCTTAGAACTCGCCTTTACATTCAGGAAAGCAAGCACTTCGTAAAGCTCCTTAACTGCATGGTAAAAGGGTAACAGCACTGCTTTAATTTAGCGTCTGACGGCCTTCCTCTGGTTCAGCTAAAATACAGTATGAACACCTTTTGCTCAACAGGCTTGAAAGTTCCATTTCGTAACGTAAAATATAGGGGTAGCCACGCGTGTTTTAAAGTTACTGTTCATTTTTGAAAACTTTTGCGGTGCCCATTACATTTTTTTTGTCACCTCCCCAGTAAGTAAAACACTTGCGTATAGCTCTTGTTTTAATCTGCGCGCGCACTAAGCCCTCTGCAGGTGCATGTTTACATTTGGATTTCAGTATAATTTTCGATAAACAACAGCTAGTTTTTCAGCTAGAACACCACAGAGACGTTAACCGTTGGTGGTTAGCTATATGCAGCTATTCTGGTGTCCCTGTTTAAGGCGTGGGTAAACGTGATAGTAGTGTTCCCAACCCATTTTAACCTAACAATTCCCTTTTAAGATTATTTCAAATTTCACTCCTATTCATGTGTACCCCCGCCTTAAGCATAAGGTTCATTACATTTGACTTGATGCGACGAGCGCTTTGGGAAATAACCCTAAAATCAATGCAGCTATAAAATTTTTTAATGTAGCTCTTCAGCGGTATGGTAATAATTTTTCTTTGTAACCCTAAATAAAGTAGAACTTAGATTATTTCTTTTTCGAGGACCGTTCTGGTTGGATTCCTGGGTCACGACGTCAATAAGGTCGACACACACGAGGGGACTAGTCCCTGCGACTAATCACTGCAACAAGTCGCGGGGACAAGTTCCATCTCCGTGAACTGGCCATTTCTGGTCAAGATCTAGTCGTAGGGACCAATTTCGTCCCTGCGACTAGTCCCACGAATTCAAACCAGTTTGAATTTTTGGGACAGGTCCCAGCGACTTGTTCCTCAAAACGCTTCGTGTGAACTGTTCGTGAAAGTCCCTGCGACCAGTCCCTTCGTGTAAATTCTTCAGGGCAGGGACTTTCCCCCTCGTGTGTGCTGACCTTTAATGTTGTAATTGTCAACACTAGCAGGGCAACCATTTTGTAAGAACAACCTAAATGATCGTGCTCTCCATGAGTTTTCGTAGCTAGGTGACCGATAGGACGCCCATCCGGTGTTCGGGAGGTCATGGGTTCGATTCCTGTTGGGGACTCAGGATTTTTCTTTGTCCCACGCTCGTGCCATGTTGATCAGTTCAGTTTTCGTGACAACTTCCTCAGTTCATTTAAACAAGAACGCAAAAGACTGCAAAGAGAAGGTGACGAACATATGCAATGAAAAGTGATCGCGCGGATGAGGTTTTTGTATTTCATACGTGTGAATGAAAAGGAGTCACATTTTCACGGTGTACAGGCCGATAACGGTCTTCTTTCGATAAAGAGATGTTGAGAAAAAAGAAATTGTCGAACGACGTGAAGGTATCGTCAACGAATCGAAACCAAATAGAAGGGTGAGCGTTGTTGTTAAAGACCCATTTCTCGTCAAAATGGCACAAAGATATTGACCAAAACATGACCTAAATGAAAGCCCAGAGCCACTCGTCCATTTGGTCGTAGCAATGACCACTGATTAAATATGAAATGGCTCTTCCTCAAGTTGTGGCAATCAGTCTCACGGGGAGGAACGCGTGACAAGCCTAAGAACGTCTGCGTAGGAGGCTATCTCACGGCAGGATCAGGACTTTCAAGACTGAGCGAGGCAGCGTTAGTGGATTGGGAAGGATATAAATTTATCAAGACAAATTTGTATTGCGTCCGGCACATGGAACATTTGTAAACAGTGCACTGACGTCAAACGAGCACATCATTTCATTGTTATGGTTATACGTCGTGCATGGCCCAATCCGCAAAATTAAGAGTCCTTGATCGTGAATTGATTCCTGGAGATGGGCTGAAGTAAGCGGATAAGATATGATGCCAGATTCAGTTGTAGTTGTAAGTATTTATAGAAGAAACAATCGGGCGAAAAGGGCAACCGGGTTTATGAACCTTAGGAAGGCCAAAGAGGACACCAGGGGTAGAGCCATAGCTATATATAGCGCCCAGGGGAGGTGACAAAAAAAAATGTAATGGGCCACCGCAAAAGTTTTCCCAAAAAATGAACAGTAACTTTAAAACACGCGTGGCTACCCCTATATTTTACGTTACGAAATGGAACTTTCAAGCCTGTTGAGCAAAAGGTGTTCATACTGTATTTTAGCTGAACCAGAGGAAGGCCGTCAGACGCTAAATTAAAGCAGTGCTGTTACCCTTTTACCATGCAGTTAAGGAGCTTTACGAAGTGCTTGCTTTCCTGAATGTAAAGGCGAGTTCTAAGGAAATCTGTGCAGAAACATACTTTCTTTCTTTTTTTTCAGAAAAATGCTGATGTCAACATTTTTGTTGAGATTCAAGGCTAATTGTAACGAAAAAAGTGCGTAGCTACCCCAATTTTTCTTTGTAGATTCCAATAATACTTACAAAGATCTACTTTTTCCGCTTGGTTACCTGACGCAGAAGCCTTTATAGTTAAAAGACACCGGTTCCGTTGTTTTGTAGTATCCTTTAACGCTGAACTAGTCTTAGCCTAAACTAGTTTGCGATGAAAAGGAAAATCTGCTTGTGGTGCGTATTGGAGAAATATTGGTCTCACTTTTTTTCTTTGCGAACCTGTTAAGATAACAAGAACTCGACGATGATATTTCTCCGATACGGACCTCACCCTAGTTCAATAACATTCAAGAAATAGCAAACATGTACCGAGTTTAAACCTACTTGCATTGTATTACAGACACCGTTCTCTGATTGGTTACGCTACTCACCATTATGAGCTCGAGATTTCTATGAGGTGATAGTTGGTGAGGCCGAAGGCCGAATCAACTATCACCTCATAGAAATCGAGAGCGAATAATCTAATTGTTTTAGTAGAATTCCTACTGAAATTAAAGCAAATAACGGTTTCCAATGATTTTCCCACGCATTATTGAACTTTAAAACAGAGTTGCACGTATCGAACTGTCCTTGGCAAATTTGCAGTTGTTTACGCGCGTACCCGTCTTTTAGTCTTCTCAGGAATTTTATTACCCGTCTATATCTAAAATTCCTTCCAATACTTCGGAAAAAGTATAAAAACATCGCATTTCGTGGACGACCGGCAGTCACTGTACTCTAATTAACAATTAGATTATGAGCTCGAGATTTCTATCGCGTGATAGTTGACGAGGGCGCAGCCCCGGGTGGGGTGGGGGGTACTTAACAAAGTTTTATACGGGGAGGCTCCGCCCCGAGGTCCAACCCTTACCCTTTCATATACCATTTTGGCAGAAAAGGTACCCCTTTTATATACCTTTTATTGAAAAAAGGTACCCCTTTCACATACCTATTTTAGGAAGTCTTGTTCTCGTTTTTATGTAGTGCTTAATAAATGAACTTATACAACCTTCAGAGGCGTCTATTCGAAAAATTATAATTAAAGGCCCTTTGAAATACTTAAATGACCAACCCTACCCCTACCCTTTTATATACCTCAACTTGTGAAATCGCTACCCTTATTTATACCTGAAGCCTGAAAATGGTACCCCTTTCGGGCGGAGCCTCCCCGTATAGGCCATTAT
>JAHPZR010046340.1:15000-26971 GCA_019787425.1 Platygyra sinensis
CGACTTGTGCTTGTAGCAGATACAACAGGGGGAAGGATGCAGGGGGTTTCTAACTCCCCCTCCCGAAATGACATCTGGCTATCTAAAATTTGTTTCAATTACCTCTCCATTCCTTAGTGGTACACCCTCCCCTAAGAAAAATCCTGGATCCTCCCTGGTTATGTGGAGGACTAATTTTCAAAAGCTGTTTGGGTTATACTTGGTTAAGTAACACTAGTATGCAGGGCTCTTACCTGAACTTCCGGGGGCCGCTTTGGGTGATTTCCCTATTAAAGTTAGAGTAAGATAATTCAAGTTAAAATTTGATGCACAGCCAGTTATAATTTTCCATGTCAAACCTAGTATTCAACTCAGTAGTTTTTAGTCCCGTTTATCCTGGTATAACGATAAAGGCATGGCCCACCTAGATAAGCCTCTGCTAGTTGTGGGCATACCCTTTTTTGCTAATTTTAATTGAAAATTAATATTTAAAGTGTTGAGTGTAAAGTGTAAGGTATGGAGGCGCGGGGCCTCATGGTTACTGGGCTAGTCTCTAGATCGAGCTGACTGGATTCCAGCTGTGGCCAGGGACATTGTGTTGCGTTCTTTGGCAAGACAATTAATTCTCACAGTGCCTATCTCCACCCAGGTGTATAAATGGATACCGGCAAACTTAATGCTGGGGGTAACCCTGCGATGAGCTAGCATCCCATCCAGGGGGAGCGGAAATACTACTAGTCCCTTCACGCCACAGATATAGATAATCTCCAGCCTGATGGGCCACTTGGCTCTTGTGCAGACTTTTGTATCCTGGCAATAGACAGTAATGATTTTGTCATGCTGTAGTTGACCTTGGCCAGAACAAATAAGCCTAAAACATACACACCTTGCTTAATCTTCTAAAAATAAGTTTATCTTTTGTGAGCAGTTGCTTGTACTTTGTATAGATGCCTGAAACAAGGTAACCACATTTCAAAAATCAATTACACAAAACAGAAGTTTTAGCATTCAGTGGAATCCTCCCTGACTATCAGAAGCTTGATTAATAAAATGAACAAATAACAGACTCGTACACAGTTGCTATTTACGGGTGTTGGGGAGAGAAGATTGGATACTACAGTAAATTTTGGCATGCAGGGTGTAATGGGAAGGGACTCTTAACTTCCTAAGTGCTCCACACGTTCCAGACCACTTTCTCTTTAAAACAGTCCAATCTGACGCATAAGTGGCACTAGGTACGAGTGTGCACAAATGAGGAAGGAACGGACAAATGCACTAATGAAGAAAGGAAAGACAGAATGGAGCCTAGAGGGTGGGAGGAACAGAGCAAGAGACACAGTGAAGAAGGGAGAAAAGGAAAGACGGAAAATGTTTAAAGCACAGAAGAAATATGAAAAACAAAGTAAGGAAAGAATGAACAAATAGAGTCATTAACAAAAGAACTATGGGTTGTATTGAAGAATGGAAGAAAAAGAGTAACAAAGGGATGAAGGAAGACAAGAAGGAACAAAGGACTGACTGGATAGAAGAACAATTAAATTCCCCATTACAGTTGATCAATATACGTCAACATCTTAATAGTTACAGAGTTATATCAACGTCAATGTTGCTAAACAAATGAAATAGTTTACCTGGCTTTGAAGATAGCGTCCTTTTAGCATTTTGGCCAACACCAGGTGATTTTCTTGAAGATATTACTGGAAGGAGACAAGATAATAAATAAGTCAACTTCAGTACAGGGCAGCAAGGGATAGAAAGTCAAGCCAGAGTGATTTACATGCATCTGCATGTAAATCACAATGCATAGTGTTACACCAGAATTAAAAAGGTTTAAGTTTGGTTACTTTTTTCTGAATTATTGTGATCGTGTGCATGTGGTTGTCCCTATGCATTCAAGATTGTCATGAACAATATGGATAAAGGTAAAACTGCTAGCTGTCATCTCCTGTCTCTAAAATGCCATGTAGAGAAATGGGAAAAAGTGTGTTCCTTGCTATATAGTTTTTGTGACATAAATTCATTTTGAATGCCTTTTGGAAGCTACAGAAAGCTTATTATAAATACACTCATTTGACAATTTATTTTTCATTCGAAATTTTTGAACTGTATGAATCCTGATACAATCAGGTTATTGCTACTCACCAAGATTAGACATTTCTCCTATTCTCACCATGTGTGGCCAGTGTTGAAGGGTCTTAGCAAAGAAGGGATTTGTAACACCAAGAATTACACCAGGCCTGTAAAACAGGATGCTTTTGTTAAGCTATGAGTGCACTTTCCCTCAGTTGTACCTTGCCTCTACACAATGCCAGGTC
This sequence comes from Platygyra sinensis, assembly GCA_019787425.1. NCBI lineage: Eukaryota > Metazoa > Cnidaria > Anthozoa > Scleractinia > Merulinidae > Platygyra > Platygyra sinensis. Next base: position 17,295 of record JAHPZR010046340.1, read on the forward strand.
CAAACTAGTTTCCTTTGCAGTCACTGTCTGGTTTGAAAAGCAATGCTTCTCCCCACTAATGGCTGCTTACCACTGACCTGTAATCCTTTGTGCAGCAAGTTGGTACCACAAAACAGCTTTTAAAAAATATGTCTTTGTTCAATTTTAATTTAAAGTGCTACTGTGACCAAAATCAATTCTACTTTTTCTTTGTATTTTAAAATTATGTAACTGAACCACTAAGTGACCAAAGTTTTAAGCTTCAATTAAAAAAGACACCTGTTTATTTTGACTGAAGTTTCCTAATACATGTAAATGGTCTGCCATGGCTACCTTTAAAATCTTAAGAGAGCTGGATCGAGGATAAGATGATGTCAAAGATTCACTAGTTTAAAAATGCAATGCATGTGTGCACCCCTAAATTAATATGCGGCACAGGAGTTTTGAACTTTCAGACTTTTAAACTCGTGTTTTGCATGTACAATAAGCTGCGTCTACTCGCTGCAATTTTAAGCTAGTGAGTCTTTGACATAATCATATCCTCGATCCAACCCTCTGAAGTCCAGTCAGTCAGTTTTGAATGTGAACAATGGCAGACTGTGAAATCCTAAACTTGCACTCAAAGAAAACAGCCTTTGGATAAATTCAAAGCATAAGATTTTGCCAGTGAAGTGTCAAACAAACATGCTTTAAAATCTGAAGGAAAAAGAGAACTAGTAAATTTCTTGATCATAGTAGCACTTTAAGAATTGAACAATTCCCAAGCACTATGGAAAGCAGAGCTGTAAGCTAACACACTATAACTAATCACAGATTGTCAGAAAATGGTAAACCAAACCTCAAGGTCATATCAGAAGAAATAGCTGTTGTGCTTTGTAATACCAAAAAATTGCCACACAAAAGTTACATGTACAGTGTAGCCTCAAAGACTTTAAAGAAATTTTAGGGTATCTGTTCAAAAAGTTAATAACCGAGTTGTTAATAAGCTGTTCACAGACAAGATAGAGGGAAATTAAATACCACCGATACTGTTACTTACGGCGCTTGTGTTCTTGTTGTGTATTCTTTAAACTCTGTATCATGGATTGTGAAGAAAGGTCTGTAGTCAGAGCAGTAGTGTAATGGGGAGATCAAACTACAAGAAGAAAAGACCATTGTCAACATGAATATGCCATACTTGTCCAATACTCTGACAAATTTATGCATAGCATTGTATTGCATTCTATTGCCTTGCGTCATTCTCAATTGTATTGTATTGTTAATCTATTGTTATGTGAATATAATATAATACAATGCTATGCATAAATTTGTCGGAGTATTGGACAACCCTCGAATATGCAAGTACCTTCCAAGCTGTTACAGTGTAATAAGAATAAGAATTCTACCCAATTAGTCTTCATTTCTTTAATAAAATTGAGGTGACAAATTTGGAAGCAGCTAAATACATGTAATGTTCTGCTGGCATATAAAAATATTAATAATTTATAAATAAACTACAAAATTTAGAAGACGCCGCATCAGCCTTAGTTGTTTTTCATGCAGGTCCTTGTCAAATTTGAATTTGAAGGTGTTGCTTTTTGTGGAGAGAGGAAAACTGAAGTACCCAAAGAAAAACCCTTGGAAGAAGGCAACAAGCAACAACAAACTCAACCCACATATCACTCCAGGGAAGAATCCGCCTGGGCAACACTTGTGGGAGTCAAACGCTCTCACCAATGTGTCATCTATGCTCCATCAAAGCGTATCCTATGGTGATATTAATAAGATCAGTTCTTCTCTCCACAGCAGGAAATATATCCACAATATAGCACCAGTAGCAATATAAGCCAGCATTTGATACCAAATCAAATGCAGCAATATGCTATTTCTCAGTTACATGTACCTTGTACCTCTGCGTGAAAAGGAGTCCTCAATCAAAACCTTTCATATGAAAATAAGTTTGATTTGCATGAAAATGAACCTGTAGGGGGAACACATTTTCATACGAATGGTTTTGCATCAAGACTTGTTTTGACACACAGCCAACAGCCAACTTAGAAATGGCCTATTTCAAATGTTTCATTCGGACAAAATGGCTGGTGATACCCTTAGCTTAACATTCAAGATGCTGGCTTGAGTTGCTCATCAATTGCTGTCACATGTGAGTTATATGTATTGTGTAAACTTCAATACTGAATCTTTCATTTACCTTGCAAGAGCTTGTACAGTCTCAGAACAGATTGTAGGTGAGGGTGCCATGACAACAATTGGCTAATAATAGGTAAAAAAAAGAATTACATTTAATGTGTTCAACTTGCAATTAAAAGACAACCTACTAACAGGTAATAAGCAATTTCTGAGTTACCTTGTGGCTTTAATCATGGACAAAAGCAGTTGAGATACTCCCCAGAAAAGACCTGTTTTGTTGAATGCATGAGTTTTTCAATCTCCAATCTTGACAGTTTAACCCCCTCTCCCCTTTTCAATGTTGTAACCACGTGAAAGCGTCCACGGAGTGTATTGCGCACAACATTGAAAAGGGGGGAGAGGGGGGGGGGGGTTGGCTATCGGCAAAAAAGACGTTTTTTTTGGAAATTACAGAAGAACGCTGATAGAAAGTGTTTGTTTTGCTCAAATGTGGCAACACTTTTGTCCATGGTTGTTGGTCTCAACATGAATCTCTGTTCAAAACCTTTTATTAACTTAATTGATTTGCATAAAAGTAAACTGTAGGCAGATGGATTCATACAAAGCCTCATTTTCACACAGAGGCATGTAAGGTAAGTCAGAAATAGCCTCTTTATTAAATGTATTCTAAGTGGTCTTAAACTTGCGAATCATACTGCACAAGAAATGCCGTAGATAATTAATTCAATTAGTATTGGCGTAAACATATTATATATTATTGACAGAATGTTATTGTGATGAAAATACTTTATTATCTAATAACAATTTCCTCCATCTGAACTGTTAATACTAAAGTATTATGATATAAATACCTCATTAGTAAGTGCTAATTCCCATAAGAGATGAATATGTGGAAGAACTGATTGTAAGCATCTGAAACACAAAATGTCAAAAACAGTTTTTTTAAATTGCTACTATGACGAAAACCGCATCTTTTCTATCAAAGCCATTTTAAAGCATAAGCAAGTAGCCTGCATGAGAAGAAAAATGCCATTTACTATTTTCAAATATCTCTTTTTGTTCCTGAGATATTCAAGTTTTTTAAATATGCAAATTAGCCAAGTGATGACATACACTCAACCAAATTTTGATCAAATACATGATGAAAAAGGATATCTCGGCCAGTTTGTATCAGAAATGTTTGATTCTTTGCAGTAAGATTCTATTAAATGTGCTCCACAATTTGAGCATATAGTTTTGTTACCATGGTAACATACTCGGTTCCAGACCTCCCCAAGATTAAAGGCATCTTTGGCGTGCCATTTTCATAATTTATTTGCAAATGGTGCCTCATATACATGATCCAACAAGCTAAGCATATATTAAATAATTACTGTATGTTAGTTTGGGTTTGTGGCCTGGTTTAACATTTTTTGGGCTGAAAATCACTTACACGTACATATTGAAATCAAGTGGGTTGGGACTGGAAAATCTTGAGTGAGTTGCCGTGGGAACAAAATGTTTTATAGCCATAGGTGTGTTTTCTGTAGAACTATTAGCCAGCCAAGTTTCAATGCTCTGCGCCACAAATTGGCCAAGATAGCTCTATTTATATACATGATGTAAAATTGGATGAGTAAATGACGTCATCAGTCATCTCATTTGCATATTTTACACATTTTTCAAACTTAAATATCTGTGGAACTAATACAGATATTTGCAAACAGTAGACGGCATTTTCATTCTTTTATAGAATCCTTTGTGATCCATGTAAAAAATCTTGAAAAGTGGTGAAAATTTGATCATAGTGGCACTTTAAATAGATCTATAAAGTTTGCAAATTAATAAATGTTTTACTCAACTGTTTTCTTAGCAACTGCAGTGGTAACATTTATAATATATTTACAGTCTGTACCTAAAGATATCTGGATCCTTCAAAGTTGGAATGACTTTAGGAGAAGGCATTTGAGGCTGAAATTTTAAAACAAAATACATTTTATTGTTAATCTTCCAGTTTCAGTTGAGTCAAATGACATATTTAGCCAAAAATGCATGAGCAAAAATATTTGATTGAATACGAGGTCTGTTGTAACTTACAGTGAGAATAATTTGTAATGAGCAAGTCTATACAGTTTTTAGTTCAGTTTAGTCAACTCACCACAATGTGAGCAACACGAGGATTGTCTGGCGATGACACTGCTCCTGGCTTGTCACCTCTGGATGGAACTCGGACCTACAAAAAAAATACAACATGTGAGGAAATAAAGCCCCTAGTAAAATGTCCCAGTAGCTGGAAATTTTGCTATCTGCAGTAAAAAATATTCTTTGTCATCTACTACACACTGGAGTACCCTAATCCTCACTAATTAACCCATTGACTCCTGTGCCGCCTGTAACCGCCCATGACGAGCCTTGGCCTTTCTTCAATTCATTCAATTCAATTCAATTCACTTCTGACGCCATCACTTTTGACCAAAATTGGCATCATCTATACTCAACTTCTGCAAGAGGAAAAGATCTTTCCAACGATGCCTAGTTCAGAGTGATTGGCTTAATGGGCCTGAGATATGCACAAAAATGCTCAGAAAGATGAGTGAAAAACTCAGAGCAAAATTTCCTGCCACTACACCTAGCTGCTCCATGGTAAAAATTGGTCGCCTCGATGACTCTTTCTTAGAGCTAAAAGGTTGTAAAACGTGATTTAAGTGACAAGAAGGGCTAGCTGTCGTGTTGCAGATGCATTTTGGACCAAATTAAAGCTAAATTGGCTGAGAACCAGCCTCAAAACCACTAAAATGTCCAAAAAACGCATTTTTGGCAAAGAGTTCCAGGAGTCAATGGGTTACTAACAAATCATTTTATGTCTGGCTTTTACAGCCTGGTAATTAATACTGACAAACTACACTACAAAGCATGTCAGTGAGACAACTGGATAAAAGAGGGGTAGCAAACAGAAGGCCCTGGTTGTTCGAAGGCTGGATAACGCTATCCCTTGATAGATCGCTATCCACTGGATAAGTGTTACCACAACATACCACGCTATCCACTGGATAGTGATTTATCTGGTGGATAGCGTTATCCATAGATCTTTCAAAAAATCCGGGCCAGGTGTATAATTTTATTATTTCATTCTTGGAAATGACAAAACTGACAAAGACTGTCATTGTCAATAACAGTAGCCCATAGAGCTAGTATATAAAATTGCTTTGCTATTCATGTCAAAGCTGTGGTTCTTTTCATAAACAACCTACACATAATAAGTAATGAAATTGAAATTTGCCACCATAATGGTCTTTTGCAGTGAAAATTTAACCATCACCAATCTGGAACGGATCACAGTTAAATTAATTTTAATTGAATATTATTTAGCCAAATGTATTTACATCAAAATCAGTCTTACTGTTCTTTAACTTGGCCCAGATAATTGCTGTGGTCTACAGTCTACTGTGTGTACACTTACATGTAAGAGCCTGTCTACATCGATCACTCTTTGGGCGATAATGTTACTTTACATTAAATAGGTAAAAATGTAAATATGTACCTGCATGACGTTTCCCATCAGAGGAAGCTGCAATGTGTGGCCAGCCTCAGGATAAGGCCACTGATCGATATCATGACAGACTAAAAGAACATCATAAAAATTATTGAGACCACATCAATGTCAATTACCCTCAATAAGAAAACCAGCTATTTAAAGCTATAGCCAGGTTCTAACTAGCTACAACAATATGTGCAGTGCCAGGGGGGTTACTGCTTTGAAGAGGAGGCGGAAGTACATTGTACAGTGTATATGTTCTCTTTTTCAAAGGAAGAAGAGAGCAAGTTGTTCTATGGGGCACTTTTTGGGTAGAGTTCAATTAAGTATTTTTTAAGTAAAGTACAAAGTACTCAGACTATGACTTTCATTAATAAATCATATATTAATTATTGGCACCATTTGCCATTTCTAAGGGCAACTACTGTAACTGTTACATGTATATGGAACTACACAGATAACCAGCTACATGTACAATTCTTTGTTTTCCAAACATCTTAGTTACTAGATGTATCTTAACGTGTTTCAAGCTTGTAAAATGTATGCTTGTACATTGTACAGTACCTGTTTCTAAACCAAGCTCTCCATTTTCAAAGAAGCTTGGAGCAACCAACTGAACCTAAAGAGAAGAAATACCAGAAAAGGAACACTTCTCATTAGAACCTCATTACCTGGTAATCATCATCAGTTCTTATTACCCCAGTGGGCCATGGGCTGCAACGTCAATTAATACAAAGTACATTATCAATGATATGGTGTAGATGTTGCAGTTAATTTTTGGTTTCAGTTAATTTTATAATTTAACCAGTTAGTTTTTTCTAACTAGGTGATTTTATTTTTAACTAGTTAGTTTTTTTCTAACCAGGTGATTTTATTTTTAACTAGTTAGTTTTTTATTCTAACTAGGTGATTTTATTTTGAACTGGTTCATATTTTTCAAACTGGGTTGAAATTTCCAAACCAGGTTACACCTGTAATTTGTGTCAAAGGGGAAGGGTGAGTCTGGGACCAATAACTTATTAGACCAACAAATATGAGCAAATTTGCAACGATTGCTTGTGTGGCATAGTGGAGATGAAGATGGACTTCAAAGTCAGAGGTTTGGAGTTCAAATCCAGGTGAGTGCAAAATAATAATAAAAAAAACTGGGGGGAGCTAGGTCTAGGGATAGGGTCAGGGGGTCAATAGGATTAGGGATAGGGTTAGGGGGGTCAATAGGATTAGGGATAGGCTTAGGGAGGGTCAATAGGTGTAGGAATTGGTATAGGGTTAGAGCTGCTGGTGAGTGTGTTACTCTTTTTGAGAAACACCCCCACCCCCCACCCACCCCTCCCCCCCCCAAAAAAAAAGTGGAAAAATCACCTAGTTAGAAGAAAACTAACTAGTTGAAAATAAAATCACCTAGTTAGAAAAAAACTAACTAGTAAAATTATAAAATTAACTGAAACCAAAAATTAACTGCAACATAGATATGGTGCTGTGTTTGACCCTACTACAGGGGCCATCAGGCTGCAGCATAAAGGTAACCCGGGTTTCTTCATCATAAAGTGACTACATGTAGACTATAATTTTATTATATTTAAGTCAGACAAGTATTATTTTCTACTCCACCACACCCCTGTCCCAAAGCCCTGCCCTCTGAATGCTATTCCATCACATTTGCTCACATGTACATGTATTAGCCAGCTCTAAATTTGCTAATGCCATCGTACAGTACATGTACACCCCAGGAAGAGAGAGGTACCACAAGACTAAAAGTGTCTGGTCCAGAAACCTGACATAACACAACGACCATGCTGGCTAGAGCATGTTTCTGGATGCCTCAAACCAGAGTCTGGTGGTACCTTTCGCAACATGATATCAATTAAGGGGCCGAACACAGTTTTCAAGAACTTATGCCTAATTCACTGTCACTACCTTTAAACCGTTTACATGTATGCTTTGGCGCCCGTTTTTGCAAAGGTCAAGGTTAACCACAGAAGTCTTTGTTCGCACATTTTGGCTATGGTGTGTGCTGTTGCCATGCCAATGGGGCTGGTTGAAAACACGGCTTACGGAGTGGTTTTTGTTTATTTTAAAAAAATCTAATCATTAGATTGTTTTCATCGTTTGCCCACTACGAATTGACATTAAATCCCTTCTGTCAACACTCAATAGTCTCAATTTTTTTCTTGTGTTTAACTGGGTTCTTTCAGTAACAAACAAAAGCTGAGAATTGCTGGGCTCTTTCCATTGTTACATTTTCTAACATATCTTTGTAAGAAAAGACTAATAATTATTGGCCATTTATACACTGTGTTCAATGATAGAGAAAAATAACACAGACAGCGCGGGTGTTCAGTACTAAATAAAATGATTGCTATATTGACGGCATGTTTGTTCTTTTAAATCCTTGTGTGCGTGCTGAATTGCATCAGCAAAAGCGCATGTGAAAACTGTGTTTGGCCATCTTAATGATTATAACTAAGTCAAACACATACTTAAGAATGGAAAGAATGATCACGCACTTAAATTAATTCAAGGGTTATTTTGTTGTGCCAATTTTTCTTTCCCTCCCCTCTCAATAATGTTACGTGAAATTCTTCATTTCAAACGTTTTACCACAACAAATACATGTGTATAATTTTTAGGTTGAAAGTTTAAGGTTGAAATACTTAATACTTTCCCTTAACTTTCCTGTCAGTAACATCAAGTAAAATTATTTGATTCAAAATTTTTAAGCCGAAAATAATCACAAACCACAATAAATATTAATTTACGAGAACTTTAACAGGCTGAAATATTTACTGATTTGTAACTCACCACTTCAGAAAATAAGTTGACATATGGCAGCCTTGAAACTAACACAACTGACTGAAACACAGCAGAGAGATACAAATTACTGTTAAAATAATAAATATCAGTATTAATTATTATTAATACTGTTATTATTGTGAATGAGTGACAATATTCAGTTTGAATAATTAAGACTTGTTTTTCAGAAGAAGACCAACAGAGTCTCTTGAATCTGCCTCCTTTTTCTTGTTCTTTAAGCTTAACCAAGTTGTCTTTCAAATTGTCTGAGTTGGTAGGTAAGGATGCTCATGTCTTGTGGGCCACATGGAGTGATATTGCATTCTTGCTGAAACTTTTTAATTCACTTTGCGCTATATTTAACAAGATCTGGCTATTTTTGCGTCCGTGGCTCAGGAAATAAAAATCTAACAAACGAAAACTGAACTTTTTAGAATTATGGAACCAGTCTGTAAAAAAATAATTTAAAATACTATCCACCACTGAATGACTGACTCCAAGAAAAAAAAGTGAGTTTTGTTTCCCTGAGACCCTCAATGTTCTCTGAGTGAAGCTGTGGGGAATATTGAAGTCAAGGAGAAACAAAACTCACTGTTTCCCACTGGGCAGTCATTAAGTGTTCTTTTATGCCTTTGCTTGATGCTGGCTGGCACACAAATTTGCAGTGGTTTCAAGGAGCACAACCTGATCATGTGCAAGTCAAAAATTCATGTTGTTGTTCCCTATGGAGTTAGTGAGTTTTGACCCACAGCATATGACACATGTTCTCCTCCAATCAAGACTTGAAATTAACGCTCACTAACTCCCAAATGCAAGTGAGAAAATATCCACTAGCAAACATTTGCGAGTTAGAATTATCCAATGCATGTCTCCCAAACATTTGGAAAGAATTTGCTAGTGGTCTTACCAGTTTGCTAGTGGAAAAAATCTTACTAGCCGAACTTTGCAAGTGGATTGAAAAGTTAACTTTGAATCCCAGCCCTGCCAATCTGAAAACATATTTGAGTTGGGAGGAAATAAGTGGATCAATATACTCCAAGCCCTCGTCTCTCTCTGGAATTTCCTGGGTATTTGAACCCCACCAACATCCCCACCCCCACCACTCTGGGACTTCCATTCTTCCATTCCTTTCTGTGTGGGGGGGGGGGGGGGGGGAGGTATAATTATGCTTGGATATTTTCTGGAACCCCACAATGCCTGCTTCCTGAATTTCCTGGAACACCCCTATATTTGATTGGTAAATGGAAATGCCACCTTTATCTCA
>JAHPZR010046341.1:7500-15000 GCA_019787425.1 Platygyra sinensis
CTACTATTAACGACTTAATGTCAACCGAACCAGCCAAAGAGGCGATAACAATCCTTAACAAGAGCATCACTGGACACCTCGTTAGTTCGCGAGAATTTATCACTGTGCGAGATTTTCTCATTGTTCGACTCGAACTAGAAAATGCGCAACGGCCAGGTCCCATGGAAACTGCCACAGTACCCAACTTTAGAGAGGCTGAACGAAGTGATGACGGCAGCTACACTATGTACTGTCCGAAACACAAACGATCCATTGACGGCCCAGCACGAATTTGCATGGATGCAGAAACTCATGCCAATATGTGTACGTATGTTGAACATGTGCGTGGCGTGTGTGCCGATGATAGTGATGACGCCCTGTTTCTGACAGTGGAAGGGAAACCCTTTGATCAGAGCAACATCGGAAAGAGGGTAACCGCCTTTTGGTTCAAAGCTAAGCAAATTAAGTTATCGAGCACCGATGTTAGGAAGATAGCCTCATCAGCAACTTATGGTATGGACGTCGTCGAAAAGAGGGCCATTCACGAACACATGGCTCATAAAGAGGAAACGGCAGATCACTACTACAATATAGGCCATATCACAAAGAAGTCTGCCCGAGGTCACCAACTACTGAAAAAGACCCTTGGCTTGGATACGTCAGTGGCTACAAAATCAAACGCCAAGTCGGCAAATGCCACAAAGCTTGATGATGAGAACCATGAGGAAGAATTAGAGCCAATTATTCACGAAGAAGGACTATCCAGTAGTCAAGTAGAAGTCATCGAAATGCTGTTTTCCAGCCAAATAATATCTCAGGCCCAAATCACATCTGACATTGTGCGAGAAACCATGGCTGAACACATTGATTTAAGCAAATTTGCAAGTGATCCTAAGATGGTAAAGAAAGTCTATGACAAAGTGTGCTACCTGAGACGAAAAGAAAAGCAGAAGTTGGTTTTACCATCAAAGGAACCTGAGCCATCGTCAAGCAGAACAGCAGCATGGGTTAACAGCATAACTGGAGTGGAATCTACGTCTACTGTCACTAACTACCAACCAAAAGTGAAATGGAATAAGCCAGATGAAGAGTACGTTGAAAACTTCTTTGGAAAATATTCTGTGCGCCCAAACAAAGAAGAGCTGAAGTCATTATTCCACTCAAACAACAGCCTCAAGGAAATCCTTAACCGAAACGACGGTGACTTTGAGTGCTGCTACAACAAAGTAAAATACATATTCAAAAAGAGGGGGGCCAACAAATAGAAACGAGGAAAAGACATGACTGCTTTCAAGTAACCATATTGAACTTTAGACAGTCTTGAGATTACAAGCACCACAAAAGGATAGACTCTTTCAAGCTAGAAATAGAACATGTTTTTCAAAACTGTGTACGGTCATTTACAAGTCATTTAAGACATATAGTGTATAGTCGTAAAATTATGAACCCTTATGAACTTTAAACCCTTTTAAGTGTACAGTCATTAAACAACAATAGGAGAAAAAAAAAACAGGAAATACTATTGATGTAGCATGAATTATGAGTGTAGAGACGGCTGCTGCAAGAATGATTTTAGATTTAAAGCCGTGTATGGTCATTTACAAATCGTTTAAAGCTTACAGTGTACGGTCAAAATATTATAAAAGCAGAACAATAAAACAAAACAAAACAAGAATTATAGTACGGTCTTCAAAGTATCATAGATTAATGTACGGTCACTCCCAAACTCGTTAAAGTGTACGGTCATTAAGTTAAAATACCTACCCCCAAAACAGGAAAGACTGTGAAGTTTAGTACATCGTTGAGTTTTTTTTAGTAAAGAGCACAATCTTTAAAGTAAATAAAAGTTATATTCTACGGTAACAAAGTTAACGAACACTTGCAAAATAGTGTTATGCGAGTAGAATTTCTGATATGTGTTAAACCACTCTGGTATGACACTTGTTATTTGTCTCGGATAAAACATCAGCTCGGGTACAAATCGTTGGGGTACCCCACAAATACATCAAGTGTCTCAGTTACCTGTTTAAATTTCTTTAGATATACTCACTGCATTATGTTGATAATTTTATCCTGTTTCATTTTGTTTGATTGTATTGTAATGGCATGTTAAAATATGGGGATTCAAAATAAATATGTTATTAATGTTGTTATCTTTGTTGTTGCTTTTACTATTGCACTGGGAAGTAAAATTCCACCCTGTTACCTTTCTTACCAACAGTTTCTGACCTTTCAGACCTTTCTGGCAACAGCTAATTGGGTTGGCTACTTGAAATACATGTATACAAACCTGCAAAAAAACGACTTTTTGATGGCAGGAAAGTGAAAGCTAGCGATAAGAGTCCGGTAACTTTGATTTTGTAATGAAAATATCAACCTTACCACTTTAAAGAAATAGCTCAGATGGCCACCGAGGGAAATAGAAGACTGTAAGAACATTCTTAATTGTTTATAAAATGCTCGTGGTCGATTACATACTAAATATTTAACCTTTGTTCTATATTTCCGAGGTGATTTCTGAGGGAACCTGCTGAGAGTTTAGAAGCGAAAAAAAAACTAAAAAGCGACCAAAAAGTAATCTAAAACGGACATAATGCTATTGTTTGATTATTAAACTACGTAATTAAATAGAAAACCATTGATTACCGTTAAAACAGTTAAATCCTACAGCATTTTACTCCATCAACTATTATGGTGCCATCAAAAGGGCGGGAAATCAACCACCTGGCGGGACATCAACCACGCGGCGTGATATCAACCACACATTAAGGCGGGAAATCAACCAACGGCGGGGCATCAACCATAAACCAACTATAAAGTAAACTATTTTGTGACAGGAATTTGGTGGCTTTGTCACGCAATATGCCAGATGCCATATCTTTGGCGCTGAAATTACCGAACCGATCGAGTTCGAACGTTCGATTTGATTGTTGGATACATGCAATAACTTGCTTTTAGCCGCCCGGTCATCCGACTAGTCGTGCTAACAATTTCCACGCAAGAGCTAGCCTGGTGACAGGCTCCCGGCAAGGACGGAAAGAAATTTCGCAAGCAAAGCGGGCAGAGAAGCGCGAAACTGAAGAATTCGGACGAGTCTGTTCGCAAGCTACACAAGAGCGCGGTTACAATTACTCAGGATCACTATTTGTAGGCAGTTACATAGAGGTCACATGGAAGGCTCTCGGCCAATGAAGAGAAATAATGCATAGAATTATAATTACAGCTATATCATAAGTATAAGAATGGGTAAAGGAACTTTTTAGCGCCTCCTAAAGACTTTGGTCAAATCCGTATGGTTATAACGTATTTGGCTGAACATTTCTGTAGATAAGCGTCTGTGGTTTTTCAACTTGCTGCAAGGAGTCACTGAGAGGAGCTTGGAGGGTCAATTTATTTACTTATGTCGTTTTGCTCCTTATAGTTACACTCATTCCGCAACTTATGTCGTCGGTCACTCAAACTAATCTTAAAAGTTGGAATTCTTCTAACTAAAAGATGGTTAAAATGACCTCTCAGTTAAGGTAACTTCAACTGTTTCATTTAGTTGAAATTTTCGCCTTTTTAGAATGGCTAATACGACTATTAACATTAGTTACGACTATTTCAAATAGTTATTTTAACTGTTTTCCCGCCGTTTGGTTGATTTCCCGCCTCGCGGTTGATTTCCCGCCCTGTTTATGGTTGATGCCCCGCCGTTGGTTGATTTCCCGCCTTAATGTGTGGTTGATATCACGCCGCGTGGTTGATGTCCCGCCAGGTGGTTGATTTCCCGCCCTTTTGATGGCACCATAATAGTTGATGGAGTAAAATGCTGTAGGATTTAACTGTTTTAACGGTAATCAATGGTTTTCTATTTAATTACGTAGTTTAATAATCAAACAATAGCATTATGTCCGTTTTAGATTACTTTTTGGTCGCTTTTTAGTTTTTTTTTCGCTTCTAAACTCTCAGCAGGTTCCCTCAGAAATCACCTCGGAAATATAGAACAAAGGTTAAATATTTAGTATGTAATCGACCACGAGCATTTTATAAACAATTAAGAATGTTCTTACAGTCTTCTATTTCCCTCGGTGGCCATCTGAGCTATTTCTTTAAAGTGGTAAGGTTGATATTTTCATTACAAAATCAAAGTTACCGGACTCTTATCGCTAGCTTTCACTTTCCTGCCATCAAAAAGTCGTTTTTTTGCAGGTTTGTATACATGTATTTCAAGTAGCCAACCCAATTAGCTGTTGCCAGAAAGGTCTGAAAGGTCAGAAACTGTTGGTAAGAAAGGTAACAGGGTGGAATTTTACTTCCCAGTGCAATAGTAAAAGCAACAACAAAGATAACAACATTAATAACATATTTATTTTGAATCCCCATATTTTAACATGCCATTACAATACAATCAAACAAAATGAAACAGGATAAAATTATCAACATAATGCAGTGAGTATATCTAAAGAAATTTAAACAGGTAACTGAGACACTTGATGTATTTGTGGGGTACCCCAACGATTTGTACCCGAGCTGATGTTTTATCCGAGACAAATAACAAGTGTCATACCAGAGTGGTTTAACACATATCAGAAATTCTACTCGCATAACACTATTTTGCAAGTGTTCGTTAACTTTGTTACCGTAGAATATAACTTTTATTTACTTTAAAGATTGTGCTCTTTACTAAAAAAAACTCAACGATGTACTAAACTTCACAGTCTTTCCTGTTTTGGGGGTAGGTATTTTAACTTAATGACCGTACACTTTAACGAGTTTGGGAGTGACCGTACATTAATCTATGATACTTTGAAGACCGTACTATAATTCTTGTTTTGTTTTGTTTTATTGTTCTGCTTTTATAATATTTTGACCGTACACTGTAAGCTTTAAACGATTTGTAAATGACCATACACGGCTTTAAATCTAAAATCATTCTTGCAGCAGCCGTCTCTACACTCATAATTCATGCTACATCAATAGTATTTCCTGTTTTTTTTTTCTCCTATTGTTGTTTAATGACTGTACACTTAAAAGGGTTTAAAGTTCATAAGGGTTCATAATTTTACGACTATACACTATATGTCTTAAATGACTTGTAAATGACCGTACACAGTTTTGAAAAACATGTTCTATTTCTAGCTTGAAAGAGTCTATCCTTTTGTGGTGCTTGTAATCTCAAGACTGTCTAAAGTTCAATATGGTTACTTGAAAGCAGTCATGTCTTTTCCTCGTTTCTATTTGTTGGCCCCCCTCTTTTTGAATATGTATTTTACTTTGTTGTAGCAGCACTCAAAGTCACCGTCGTTTCGGTTAAGGATTTCCTTGAGGCTGTTGTTTGAGTGGAATAATGACTTCAGCTCTTCTTTGTTTGGGCGCACAGAATATTTTCCAAAGAAGTTTTCAACGTACTCTTCATCTGGCTTATTCCATTTCACTTTTGGTTGGTAGTTAGTGACAGTAGACGTAGATTCCACTCCAGTTATGCTGTTAACCCATGCTGCTGTTCTGCTTGACGATGGCTCAGGTTCCTTTGATGGTAAAACCAACTTCTGCTTTTCTTTTCGTCTCAGGTAGCACACTTTGTCATAGACTTTCTTTACCATCTTAGGATCACTTGCAAATTTGCTTAAATCAATGTGTTCAGCCATGGTTTCTCGCACAATGTCAGATGTGATTTGGGCCTGAGATATTATTTGGCTGGAAAACAGCATTTCGATGACTTCTACTTGACTACTGGATAGTCCTTCTTCGTGAATAATTGGCTCTAATTCTTCCTCATGGTTCTCATCATCAAGCTTTGTGGCATTTGCCGACTTGGCGTTTGATTTTGTAGCCACTGACGTATCCAAGCCAAGGGTCTTTTTCAGTAGTTGGTGACCTCGGGCAGACTTCTTTGTGATATGGCCTATATTGTAGTAGTGATCTGCCGTTTCCTCTTTATGAGCCATGTGTTCGTGAATGGCCCTCTTTTCGACGACGTCCATACCATAAGTTGCTGATGAGGCTATCTTCCTAACATCGGTGCTCGATAACTTAATTTGCTTAGCTTTGAACCAAAAGGCGGTTACCCTCTTTCCGATGTTGCTCTGATCAAAGGGTTTCCCTTCCACTGTCAGAAACAGGGCGTCATCACTATCATCGGCACACACGCCACGCACATGTTCAACATACGTACACATATTGGCATGAGTTTCTGCATCCATGCAAATTCGTGCTGGGCCGTCAATGGATCGTTTGTGTTTCGGACAGTACATAGTGTAGCTGCCGTCATCACTTCGTTCAGCCTCTCTAAAGTTGGGTACTGTGGCAGTTTCCATGGGACCTGGCCGTTGCGCATTTTCTAGTTCGAGTCGAACAATGAGAAAATCTCGCACAGTGATAAATTCTCGCGAACTAACGAGGTGTCCAGTGATGCTCTTGTTAAGGATTGTTATCGCCTCTTTGGCTGGTTCGGTTGACATTAAGTCGTTAATAGTAGATGCTGGGGGCAGCCGTCTTGATACCTCCAAAACTTTCTCCCATTTCTTGTGACTGAACTTTCTGGAAATTGCTGTTCTCCAGTCAGGAAGGCGATTTAGGACATTGTTAGCCAAACGCAGAGACCGCTCATCAATGCTTGGGAATCCTTTCGTCTCGTCTGCTACCTTTTGAATAATAAACTTCAGAAATTTTCCAACTGAAGAAAGATAAGCTTTCACAGTTCCAGGTCTCATTTTGTTTTGTTCTAGAATTGGTTTTCCCCAATTTCTCCACATCTGCAAGCCTCCATCCTCAATGAGGCAGCTAATGGTGTCATTCTTTGGATCAAGGTGATCCAAAAGCTTTCGCACATTTTGCGCGTGGATGCCGGCCTGCCGTTCTTTGTTTGCTCCGCCACCGAGATCTTGCAGATGCTCGTAGAAATACTTGAGAAGTTGGTGCCTAAAGCCTCTGGGTCTGCTTTTGTAGAATTCCTTCACAGCCCACTGTTGCCACTCTTCGTCACCAATATCATCTTCTGCAACCTCATCTTCATCATCTTGTAAACTCTCATACTCATCCTCTTTCTCATCATCTGAACCTTTATCTTCATCCTGCTTGTCCCCGATGTTGTCGTTCTCTTCTACCCCATCTCTCTCTTGGCTGAAATTTTCTTCTTCAGTGATCTTCCTTTTGACTAAGCTGGCTTTCAGCATCAGGCTTCCCTGCTTGTCTGGAGTAGGTGGAATAATCATGACGGAATCAGATGATTCAGATGAGTTGTGGTTTTCATCATCACTCGATATGTCAAAATCTGAATCTTTCTCATCACTTTCAACGTCCACTGCTTGAATGAGTACACCTAGAGGGGTCAGAGGTCGCTTTTTAGCATGACTGACCTTTGGCTGATCGTCTGCTTTCCTCTTGCAGCTCTTGACTTCCTTCGTTTTACCCTCATATGGCCGGATAATTCGAATTGCGCTTTTATAAATGGAGTCGTCCTTCTTCAGCTTGTGGGTGCGCTGAAGATGAGTTGTCAGTGCCAACACGGCCTTGTCACACAGTGGGCATTTTTCCCGG
>JAHPZR010046341.1:20000-21449 GCA_019787425.1 Platygyra sinensis
GTGTAAACAGTATAATGTTAGAATGAATGCATATTGAACATCGCTGGCAAGGATAAAAAATACAGAGGTTATAACTTAAACTTACTGTTAATTGGGCGACACACTTTACCTTTTTTGGTCGTTACACTGAGAGTTCAATTTTAAATACCCGTTTAAATCACTGACAACCTTGATCTACTGAAGCAGTCTTTATTGCTATTGCCAAAACATACTACGTTTTCAAAACGGAATATCAAAATTAGAGGAGGTTCTAACCTTAAAGGCGTCAATCTGACAAAAGTATGGATGGTGGTTGATTTCCCGCCACATTTTGGTATTGCGCTTAAAAAACCGCCCAAAATATGCAAGGTAATGCGGAAAAAAACATATCATGCCATTATCCATGCAGTTTTACACTCTTCTATAAATTTTGAACCACATTGGTTAGAAATAGCAAGTTTTATTTTGATTTGAAGTCGTGTTTGATTTCCCGCCTCGAAAAAAAATTGACTCTTCGCAATTTAAAGCATTGTAACTCACTTGAAATTTCTCGAAATTAGCTGAAACTTTTGTCACACATGCTTTATTGCATTGTAAGTATGTGTCAATTTATTTAGCTTATTCCATCTTAAACAACTAAAGTTACATTTATTCTCGCTCGTGTGGTTGGAAAAAAAAAGTTGAACGTCAATTCTTGAGCTTTGAATCCTGTTCTTGTCATGCAAGTACACTGCAAAATTTTCATAACTCCAAAAATCGATATTGCTTCAACGGAGGTAACATGAGGTAATGGTATGGGAGTCGGGTGAATCATAATTGATCATGGTTCCCGCCAAAAAAAAGTTTCAAACGATTTTTTTGTGTTTTTAGAGTAAAATGGCTGTTTTCCCGCCAGTACAAAAAGTAAAGAGCCAAAAATTCATGAAACTTTGGTATAAAGGAAAACCACAAACTGGATGATGGAGATTTGTACTTATAGATTGTCTGTGCTTAGTTTCAGGTTGTCACATAATGTTGGAAATTTTTTATGAATTTTTTAAAAAAACAAGTTTTCCCTGGCACCGATGTGCTTGATGAGGAATATACAGAGAGAGAGAATATGCTTGTTGTGGTATATATATATACCACAACAAACATATTCTGAATTCATCCAAACATGCTGATAAATTCGCAGATAATGCTAATGTCAACAAATCATGTAACTGCCGACAGAAAAACGCATGCCCACTTAACGGAAACTTCCTCGAATCATCAGTAATCTATCAAGCAACCGTCAAACGTCACGACACTAACACTTCAGAAACATATAGGTCTTACAGAAAACAACTTCAAGACAAGATACAGAAACCACATTGCATCATTCTGTCACGCAAAACACAGGAACTCTACCAAACTCAGTAAGCATATTTGGAATCTTAAAGATAGCAACATTGACCACTCTATTTCATGGCATATCATAGCTCAAGTAAA
>JAHPZR010046342.1:0-13741 GCA_019787425.1 Platygyra sinensis
GAAGAAGATCAAGAAGAACAAGAAGATCTTGCTTGCGTTCAGTTTTGTCGTTTATATGATCGTCGCAGGTTTGTACAACGACGGTCTTATATTCCGCTCTGAAACTTTTACTTTCAACAAAAGTAATTTCTTGTTGCTCTTGTCAATATTCACCACAAAACCACTATAATGCAATGAAATTACACCATATTAGTGTTGATAATTTCTTAAGTGTTTATTTTACTGCTACTATTGACAACTGTTTAATAAGAGCTCATAATGAACGAGATTGCATGTTTGTGATCCATGAATGTAAACTTGGATTACATTTTCTACGGATCGTACTGAAATCCTTGGTTGTCAGATACTTCCCCGACATGAGAAAAAAAATTCTTGTGGAGGGAAATTAATTTTCATTAACCCCGCCAAACTGTAGTTGAATCCATTTTAAGATAAATGGGATGGCAGCTCAAGGATATCTACAGAAACAAGATGGATCACCTGATCTGATTGTCAACAATAAAACGAAACAATGAAATGGATTGTTAAAAAAAGAAACGATCTTTGTTCAGACGGTAGTGTTGTTATCCTTTCTACCCCATTCAAGGAGGGTTTACAGGTGGAACTATGATATGCCGGAAAGAAGTACCATTACCATCCTCCACACCCAGCCCCCACCCCCCCTCCCATCTCACCACCACCCACACTCTTTTTGCAAGGGGCTGGAAGAAAAATGTGTTTTCTAATCATTAATTAACCTTTAAAATTTCTTTTTTTGCTGCTGGTGCTGTTTCGAGGTGTTCTTTGCAGCAAAACAGGGAAAAATAAGTACGGAACATTATATGTGGTTTTCAAGAAGAAAAAAAACTGTCTTGACAAGGTTTTCATTGACAGATGACCCCCATCAGATGAACTGTAACGTGATATCTGTTAAAAAACACACAAAACGCAGCATTCAACGAAGGAAAATCAAATATATGCTGCGCTACAGTCAAGTTGATTAAGCTTGGGGCTTTTTAAGTCTTTGATAAGTAAACGCAACTTATAACACCTCGTCTGGCAAAATTTCAGTTAGATAGGAGTTAAGGTTTAAATAGGGTGGTTTATATTTTCTAAATTTACATGTAACTACCCAGACCTCAGACCCGTAAAATTGAGACCCTCTGGATGTATCAAAAGCTCACACTCGAAAAACTCACTTTCTGCATGGAAAACCCAGGACGCGAAAATTATGACAACATTTTTCAGAGCGTGCTTACCAAGGATTGTTTTTAGGAGTCCTGTTTACTGTTCATCGATACAATGTCATAGGCAGAATTTCCAGAGAGAGGGAGAAAAACATCCCGAGGTGATAAGCCTGCAGCACAGGCTTAATTTTTTGCGTATTTAGGCGAACAGAGGCGAAAATACGCCAAAAAAAATTACGCCTGTTCCGTAGGCTAAAGGTGATAGATTCCTCTGCTCAGATCACGGAAATAATACCCAGCATTCGAATGATTGTTTGGTTGGTTGTTGTTATCAAATTTATTTTATGCTTAGTAGCCATTTGAGCCAAGTTTAGTTACAATGGCGCGAGGTGCCTTGCGTGAGGTTTCGGATATTTTTTTTTTACCGTGGATCCTCAGTGCTTCGATTAATTCTGCTAAATTCAGAAGAGATTTACGGGTCTGAGTTCTCGAGACACCTTAAAAGCCTTTGAATCAGCAAAACACTATCTCAAGCTTCACAGCAAGTGGTCGCAGGTCAATTGCGTGCGCGGGCTAATAAAGGAAGGAAATGAAACAAAAAAAAAAACAGAAGGTGTACAAACCTGCGACGATACGATCGTGACCCAGCAAAGATAACACGTATTGAGATGTTTATATAAGTGGTCTGTCCTTTATGATCATTTCGTTGGCCGGATATAGCAGGGAAGTTTCGTCGTAACCTATGTTTCCTCATTGTTTTCATCCAGCTACACCATGCAAATTAGACACCACCTCTGACGTCTGTCCTCCACTATCTCGTTTGCATGCTTATAATTGAAGAAAAACTGACCCAGCACCCGCACTGCTAGGCAACTTTTCAGATCCGAAAAAAAAAACAGTCAATGTCTTCAAAACCATGGAGAAACCTTCAAGTGAGATCGAAATTGCGGCCCAGTCGTCTAACATTTTAATCTGTAACGCGTCACGCCCTCCGAAAACGAGAAAATCGATGTAAACAAGACGTTTACAGTAGTCCCAAAATTAAATTTTATGTGAAGCTTCGCTCACTGTTAACTTGCAGTTTGCTCTAGATAAAAGCAAAAAAGGCAGCGAACTGAGGATCCAGTTTGTTTTTGCAGCGTGACGTTAAAAATAAAATTTTCGCGGGAAAATTTAGTCTTGATAATGACAAGAATTTGGCGAGTTTGAAATGTTTGAATAACTTAATCCCGATGTCACAACTTAAATATTCTATTTTGCAGTCCAGCTAACTATTTTCTGCGGATCTTTCAGCAAATCATGGATAACAAGCGCAGAAAGTCGGAATAAGGTGATATTCTTCGCTAAACATTTGGCGGGAAATATGTCTGACCAATGATTTTTTTTTTGGACTTTGCGAGACCAATTACTCCGATTTGCTTGTAGATACCAATTTTAACTAAACTGGATATTGATATTAGTGTAAGATACTATCAGAAAATCGTCTTTTTGTGGAAATAACCTACCGCACTTTTGAAAAACGACTCGCTGAAAATGGCTAAAATTTAGGTTACGCTCCTAACGACTCGACGATGATATTTGGCACCTCGTGGAAACCGTAGAATTAAAGTGAAAAAATTCAAATATATATCAGTCAACTAATAAGGGGCCAGATATTATCGCACGAAAATAAGAGTTTCTGGAATATGTACGAAGTATCTTTTAGGCTCACCTAAAGTTGGCCGAAATTTCGGCCATTTTAGACCGCTTGAGAGGCCAAAATCATGATCAGGTAATATCTCGGAGAAAAACGAACGCCTACCTATAGGCAAATATCATGGTTGTAAATCTTTTCGGATAGCTTTTATATTGTGAAAAGATGAAGGTGAACGGCCGACCTCGATCTTTTGGTTCTGCCCGGTTTTCTCTGACAATGACACTTAATAATGCAACTGTATAAACAAAAAGTGGAGCCTGGCAAATATTGCCACTTGGCAACTTGTTAACATGGCACATACTTGATGGACTATTTTCTTTCCTACTTATTTTACTTATTTGTTGCCACACGCAATGAATTACAAGGAGAATAAAAAACGATAATAAATAGGTTAAGGACTAGACCAACAAACGGAGATTAACTCCGCTCGGTAACGGGAACTAGCCTAACAGTCGAAACTTGACTTCTTTCGGGGACAGCAACTTTCTTTATCTCTTAATTAAACCTCATGGAACCTTTGCAAGAAGCAACAACCAAAACTTTACCATTCACGGTGATTTGACGGGGGCCAATAAAGCCCTACGTTTCTTCACAGAAGGAATAGTAAATTATACTTTTGACGTTTTCTTTCCAAGCAATGATGCTAAAGCTTACAAAAAGATGAACATGAACCCTTTGGTGACTGACCGCAAAAAGGCCCTTTTTGACTTGTTTACTTTAAAATTTGACCATTCTTCTCGGTTTAACCAATTTTGTCGTGCAGTATTTCATTTTGAAGCTAAATAAGTGGGCATCCAATAATATGTCATTAGTTTTCTTTTCATTAGTATTGATTAGTCGATCAGCAGTAATTAATTCCCATTAAAATGTAATGCAACGCCAAGAAAATGTCTAATTTATGTATTTCTTTGCATTTTAAAACTGTGGAAGAGAAAGTTCAAGTCTAATACATAATGCAACTCCTCTGAAAATTTGAGTCAAATATCATGAAAATTAGCAAAATTATGGTTGAAAACTTTCAGTTTAGCAAAGACCATAGGCTAATATTGGACCAACATTAAATGGCAAAGCTAAGTAAAATTTCCATTGCTTTAGCGGCAAATACGTCATCAGTCGATTTGGAACAATATTTGCAAGAGCCGTCACCAGAGGGTTAAAACAATGATTTGTAATATTTGAAGACACTGTAAAGATCTAATCATTTTGCCCTTGAATGTTTTAGTCGATTTGCTGGCGAATTAATATTTACTTTCTTGGAATTTTTTTCAAAGGTGGGTACATACCTTCACTTGTAGTTGTCTCTTTTGGTTTTCGTTTTCCTTGACAAAAAATATCTAAGGTTAATTGCTCTCATTTTTGACCTCGCTGGTCAGTCATTTTTGCAATTTTGTGTTGATATATAGTCACGCACGAAGACTACACTGGCCCAGTTTCCTGCTCGCACTAATTATGCATTCATGAATCAAAATCCAATATGGCCAACAACAAATCATATTCAAGTGAAGAATGATCATCGCAGTTAATTTTCCAATTTAAGCAATTGGAAAGAGGAAGCCTGAAAAAAAGCCCTGATTTTTTTCAGGCTTCTTCTTTCCAATTGCTTAAATTGGAAAATTAACTGCGATGATCATTCTTCACTTGCATCTACAACCGCAGTTCAAATATGAATTATTTCATATACTTCACATCAACAAATCATATTGTTCGTACTTTCCTGCCTCCTCAGCGCGATTTGTTCCAAAAGACAGTCACAAGAATAACGTTTTTAAACTGCCCTTGAGTCTTTTGTATGTTTTCAGAAAAGATAGACACTGCAAATTTTGAGCCCAAGTAGTTTAGACCTCATAAACATCATCTTCTCGACATATCTTGGCTCTAGAAGCAATGAAAGTAGCCGGCGAAACCTGGCAGAGAACCCGGCGAACTTTGCCGGCTGCCGGCTCTTGTATACAACCCTAGGTATACAGAAAATAAAGTTCTTGAAATGCTTACAAAATGTGTGAAAACACTTGTCTTCTTGTTCCCATTGTCCTCTCGTTGCTTTTGCGCATGTCCATTGAGCCACTAATGCACAGTGAATGTCTGGTTTCCACGTGGTTTCAAGCTCTCGTTGTCTGGCGTTTCTACACGTGCACGTGTTTATGCCCAAAACATAGCTTTCAACACAAACATTTTGCAAAGTAGGGTCCTGGAAAATCCTTGAAAAGTCCTCGCCTGAAAAAGTGTATGAGCTCACGCTGTACGCGTACCCTGTACCAAGAGAAAATGATGGGACAGAGAAGGACATTGAGGGCGTTGGCTGGGATATGTCGAGTCCACTAAAGTTATTTTTAGCTGTAGGCGGAAACGGAAGTCTGTTTCCCCAGACGTCCGCATGATACCTTTCATCCGTTGATCTGGGAATTTTGAAATGGCGGTCGACGTGGAAATACGTTTCGTCAGTAGAAGCGGCGAAAGAACCACAACCTCTTTGGAATGATAAAAACGCTAGGGGGCATGAAGGAATATCAATGTTTGTCCTCCGAGAACCTGAACCAAAGAAAACAGCCGCGATGAAAACAAGAAAGAATTTAATTGCTGTCATTTGTTAGTTGTAAACAACATGCAGAGAAGTTTCGTATTGTTCGATATTGTAACATAACATGAAATACTGTTTCAATCTGTAGCGATCCTGATACCACTGAACGCATCGACAAAAGCAATCTTAGCACACCGAACAAAACTAGTTTGGGTCCCACGGAAAAACTATTTTTGAACCGAGCGACAAAATTGCTCTCAACCCGGCTGGAAGAGTAATTATGGTAGAGCTGCAAAACCATTCGGAGGGTCGCTAAAATATTTTGAATCAAGGCCGGAATCAAAACAACTCGAAGCCCAGTGATTAGCCACAGAAACCAATTTCAAAACTATACCTCAACAAAGCAATTTTCAACCATGTGATAGAAGTTTATTTTGAACCTTAACAGCGCGACTAAAACAACTTGGAGTGTAGCGATCAGTCTAGAAAATAACTCAACAAAATAACAGCTCGGAGCTGGAGGTGATCAACAACAGAAATAATGTTGAATAACTGTACAGTGACAAAGACAGCTCGCAGCGAAGCGACCAGCGAGAGAATAACTTGGACGAGCAGTGACAGAAATAATTTTGATCAGGAATACAATAACAAACACCTTGGAGGGTCAGGCTTGCAGAGTAGCGTTCAGCAAGAGAATTGATGTTATAATTTTGAATGCCGACACAGGGACTAAACAACTAAAAGCACGGCGATCATGGTAATGTAAGAACTAACCCAGTTGTGAATGCTGTTACGGCGACAAAAAACTCCTGTAGCTTGGAGCGAAGCAATCAGCGACAGAAACCCGTGCAGAAATAATTTTGAATTCACAGAGAAACAGAACAACGTTGAAGTGAAATAATTTTCAATTCAACGACAAAATTACTCCCATGTAAGCGGCAAATAAGTGGGGGGGTATTCAGCAATTAGGCCTCAAAAATGATTTTAAACCAGAAACCAATTAAGTACACTGAACTGAGCGAAAGGGATAACTCAGTTCTTCTGACTGCTTTTCTAACAAAGGGAACCAGCAAAGACGGAGGTGTCATCTTCCACTGATCATGTTCATGCCACGTCAGCCTTCACCTTTCGTTAATTTTCACTAGTGTAAGGTTTCAATCTTCAATGTGAGAAGAAAATCTCATTGTCGTTGCCAATATCAATGTCCAAGTCGATGGGCTCGAGCAAACTCTGTTTATAGAAGTCACAGTGCATCACAGCCGCCGCGACCTTTCTAACATGTCCAGTCGGAACGTTTTGTTGTTTTTGTTGACCACTCAGAACTGCATTTCCGCCCGTCTGCATAAGCCATTTTATTCCCAACAAGTTGTGACTTTGATTTATTCATCCAGAAATACCATCTCTCCAAAATATACCCGTAAAATGCACTTCTATCGACGTATTTCCCTGTGGACTGCCGTTTCTAAATTGCGTGATCACCAAAAGAATGGTATCATGCGGACGTAAAAGGAAGTGCACTCCCGCGGTTTCCGGCAATCCTAAAATAACTTTAGTGGATTTGACATATCCCAAGGTCAGGACTGGGAGCCTCCCCCTCTGTCCCATCATTTTCTCTTGCCTGTACCCTGTACCCCCACACATATACGCGTTGCGGACCTATTTTTAATTAAATATCGAAAACAAGACTGACAGATCCACTCAACGTCATCAACACTTGTCTTACTTAGCAAACACTTTGCTACGTCAAGATTAGAAATTCTTAGCTCTTTGGCAGCAGTAACACTGAGTTTATACCACAACTGGTCACAACAAGAACATAATTATGTACAAACGGCCACTGGACACAGCAGTATGAAACTTTCTAATTTCATCAGCAACAGTTGAGCTATTGCAAACATTAACATGGTTCCTATGGTTATATTCATGCTGTTTTGCCAGCCTCTCTTCTCTGCATTCAGCAGATTCATTTGCACACTTTTCTTTCTGATGTGTGCGGATGCTTACCAGTCTTTTTTCTCTAAATTCAGCAGATTCATTTGCCCGCCTTTCATTCTGATGAGCACGCTCGTTTGTTAGCCCTTTTTTTTTTATGCATTCAGCAGATTCATTTGCACGCTTTTCTTTCTGATGTGTACACATACTTGCTAGCCTTTTTTCACTATGTTCAGCAGTTTCACTTGCACATTTTTTCTTATAGTATTTCTGTTGACAAGCTAACCTCTTTTCCCTAGTTTCTTGATTTTCAGTTGCCCTTCTCTTTTGTTAGATTCACGTTTGCCTGCTGGCCTCTTTTCCCTAGCTTCTGGAAATTCAATAGCCTTTCTTTTTCTCGCATATTCAGGTCGAGCAATCAACTGTTTTTCTTTTATTTCAGTTGTACACTTGCGTTTCCTGTTATCAACGCTGTTTGCATCATTTTCATTACCTGAAGATATATGGCCACTTTTTGGGACATGCTGAACATGTTGCATATCCGTTTTACCACTACTGATTAAGATATGTACCCCTTCCATTTCAAAGGGAACAGCACCTGTTTGTGGGCAAGAAATTTGCAAATATGATGCAGTGTTTTCAAGCTCTTCAGTGCAGACCAAAGTACATCTCCCAAATGAATCTGGCATCCCATACAAATCGATCTTTGAATGAGAATCAAAAATTTGGAAGCTTTGCTCTGAATTCTTAAAAACTGCACAAAACAATTGTAACTCCGTTGAGAGTTTGAAATGCTTCTAGAAGTGAATTTCTAAGAGACATATATGGACCAATGTTTCATGTCATGAACAAACTTTCAGTAAACGACTCACTATATTGTAATGACCACACTTTATCAAATATTGAAACCATGTTTGGAACATCAGTTAACAGCAAATAGTCATTTGTTCGTAAAGAACATCTTATAATACTGTATAGATTATTTCCAACAACCAAAATATTATTCAAATTAAGTCGAATTACTCCACAAACAAATATCTTGTATTTGATGGTAAATAATAGCAGTAAGTGACATTGTTACACATTGCTTACCAGCATTCTCACCAAAGAGTGCTTCATTTCTGATACCTGCTACCGTCGGCCATTGCGTTTGTGGTCGTTGTGTATTAATTGCAGCCGTTTTCCCTGTGTTGGGAAAATTTTCAGGAGGTTCCCGTCGCAAATTAGTAGTAATTGTTCAAGGTAAGTTATGTTCTATTTTAAAATTGCTCTGTCGTGCTGTTTATCATTGGTTTTCTTTCTTTCATTTCGAAAACTAACTGCGCTTATTTGCCTTGTTTGTTCGTTGTTATTTCATTCAGGTGTTGCTGAGTGGAGTTTCCTCGGTGATGCGGGAGTTGTTTACTCACGCAAGGCAACATATCAAGACTCGCCTGGTGTTAAGTGCGGATAAATTGCACTGAAGCTAGCATGCTTTCGCAAGCCCACATTCATTAGCTTGACATCCGGTGCGGGTTGCACCACACATCTCACAAGTATCTCACGAGTATCTCGCGAGTATCTCACAAGCTCTCACAAGCTCTCACAAGCTCTCACAAGCTCTCACAAGCTCCCACAAGCTCTCACAAGCTCTCACAAGCTCTCACAAGCTCTCGCAAGCTCTCACAAGCTCTCACAAGCTCTCACAAGCTCTCACAAGCTCTCACAAGCTCTCACAAGCTCTCACGAGCTCTCACAAACCAGTATTTATCGGGTTGAACTATCGGACAGAGTCATTATACTCTCAAAAATACTCGCATTTACTGTTGTCTGTTATTAGCCGCCGGCATGGGAACAACAATCGAACAATAGCGATGTTTCTCGTTACGTCACCTATTGTCATTAATGTGCCATCCAGAGGTTTATTGGCTGTTGAAACAATGCATGCTATTGTTCAGTGGCTGGCAAATTTGAATATCAAAAGAAATGTGACGTCAATGTTTGTAAACAAGAAACATCGCTATACCGGTCAAGGATCGGCTGTCACAACAATTTGGTCAAAGCCAAGGATGTTTTTTCACGTGTGCGAGGGCGATTTTGGAATATGATGCTTATGATGTTTTACTTAAATGTGCTTTACCTGCGAACATTACAAGCAGTTGCTGAACATTACAAGTTGTGCAATGAGGTGATGTTTTGGTTTACACAAATGATGTGGTACAATGTTTACATCTCATTGCTTGTAAGGCAAGCAAATGATGTGGAGGAAAACTTACCAGGTCCTACAATATTTGGTATCCTTGATCCAACAACCACAGCTGTGTCTGCTGACTCTAGTCAAGGAAATGAAGCACTCTTTGGTGAGAATGCTGGTAAGCAATGTGTAACAATGTCACTTACTGCTATTATTTACCATCAAATACAAGATATTTGTTTGTGGAGTAATTCGACTTAATTTGAATAATATTTTGGTTGTTGGAAATAATCTATACAGTATTATAAGATGTTCTTTACGAACAAATGACTATTTGCTGTTAACTGATGTTCCAAACATGGTTTCAATATTTGATAAAGTGTGGTCATTACAATATAGTGAGTCGTTTACTGAAAGTTTGTTCATGACATGAAACATTGGTCCATATATGTCTCTTAGAAATTCACTTCTAGAAGCATTTCAAACTCTCAACGGAGTTACAATTGTTTTGTGCAGTTTTTAAGAATTCAGAGCAAAGCTTCCAAATTTTTGATTCTCATTCAAAGATCGATTTGTATGGGATGCCAGATTCATTTGGGAGATGTACTTTGGTCTGCACTGAAGAGCTTGAAAACACTGCATCATATTTGCAAATTTCTTGCCCACAAACAGGTGCTGTTCCCTTTGAAATGGAAGGGGTACATATCTTAATCAGTAGTGGTAAAACGGATATGCAACATGTTCAGCATGTCCCAAAAAGTGGCCATATATCTTCAGGTAATGAAAATGATGCAAACAGCGTTGATAACAGGAAACGCAAGTGTACAACTGAAATAAAAGAAAAACAGTTGATTGCTCGACCTGAATATGCGAGAAAAAGAAAGGCTATTGAATTTCCAGAAGCTAGGGAAAAGAGGCCAGCAGGCAAACGTGAATCTAACAAAAGAGAAGGGCAACTGAAAATCAAGAAACTAGGGAAAAGAGGTTAGCTTGTCAACAGAAATACTATAAGAAAAAATGTGCAAGTGAAACTGCTGAACATAGTGAAAAAAGGCTAGCAAGTATGTGTACACATCAGAAAGAAAAGCGTGCAAATGAATCTGCTGAATGCATAAAAAAAAAAGGGCTAACAAACGAGCGTGCTCATCAGAATGAAAGGCGGGCAAATGAA
The DNA here is from genome assembly GCA_019787425.1 of Platygyra sinensis. NCBI lineage: Eukaryota > Metazoa > Cnidaria > Anthozoa > Scleractinia > Merulinidae > Platygyra > Platygyra sinensis. The sequence goes on from JAHPZR010046342.1 coordinate 10,657, forward strand.
TCTGCTGAATTTAGAGAAAAAAGACTGGTAAGCATCCGCACACATCAGAAAGAAAAGTGTGCAAATGAATCTGCTGAATGCAGAGAAGAGAGGCTGGCAAAACAGCATGAATATAACCATAGGAACCATGTTAATGTTTGCAATAGCTCAACTGTTGCTGATGAAATTAGAAAGTTTCATACTGCTGTGTCCAGTGGCCGTTTGTACATAATTATGTTCTTGTTGTGACCAGTTGTGGTATAAACTCAGTGTTACTGCTGCCAAAGAGCTAAGAATTTCTAATCTTGACGTAGCAAAGTGTTTGCTAAGTAAGACAAGTGTTGATGACGTTGAGTGGATCTGTCAGTCTTGTTTTCGATATTTAATTAAAAATAGGTCCGCAACGCGTATATGTGTGGGGGTACAGGGTACAGGCAAGAGAAAATGATGGGACAGAGGGGGAGGCTCCCAGTCCTGACCTTGGGATATGTCAAATCCACTAAAGTTATTTTAGGATTGCCGGAAACCGCGGGAGTGCACTTCCTTTTACGTCCGCATGATACCATTCTTTTGGTGATCACGCAATTTAGAAACGGCAGTCCACAGGGAAATACGTCGATAGAAGTGCATTTTACGGGTATATTTTGGAGAGATGGTATTTCTGGATGAATAAATCAAAGTCACAACTTGTTGGGAATAAAATGGCTTATGCAGACGGGCGGAAATGCAGTTCTGAGTGGTCAACAAAAACAACAAAACGTTCCGACTGGACATGTTAGAAAGGTCGCGGCGGCTGTGATGCACTGTGACTTCTATAAACAGAGTTTGCTCGAGCCCATCGACTTGGACATTGATATTGGCAACGACAATGAGATTTTCTTCTCACATTGAAGATTGAAACCTTACACTAGTGAAAATTAACGAAAGGTGAAGGCTGACGTGGCATGAACATGATCAGTGGAAGATGACACCTCCGTCTTTGCTGGTTCCCTTTGTTAGAAAAGCAGTCAGAAGAACTGAGTTATCCCTTTCGCTCAGTTCAGTGTACTTAATTGGTTTCTGGTTTAAAATCATTTTTGAGACCTAATTGCTGAATACCCCCCCACTTATTTGCCGCTTACATGGGAGTAATTTTGTCGTTGAATTGAAAATTATTTCACTTCAACGTTGTTCTGTTTCTCTGTGAATTCAAAATTATTTCTGCACGGGTTTCTGTCGCTGATTGCTTCGCTCCAAGCTACAGGAGTTTTTTGTCGCCGTAACAGCATTCACAACTGGGTTAGTTCTTACATTACCATGATCGCCGTGCTTTTAGTTGTTTAGTCCCTGTGTCGGCATTCAAAATTATAACATCAATTCTCTTGCTGAACGCTACTCTGCAAGCCTGACCCTCCAAGGTGTTTGTTATTGTATTCCTGATCAAAATTATTTCTGTCACTGCTCGTCCAAGTTATTCTCTCGCTGGTCGCTTCGCTGCGAGCTGTCTTTGTCACTGTACAGTTATTCAACATTATTTCTGTTGTTGATCACCTCTTTTCCCTAGTTTCTTGATTTTCAGTTGCCCTTCTCTTTTGTTAGATTCACGTTTGCCTGCTGGCCTCTTTTCCCTAGCTTCTGGAAATTCAATAGCCTTTCTTTTTCTCGCATATTCAGGTCGAGCAATCAACTGTTTTTCTTTTATTTCAGTTGTACACTTGCGTTTCCTGTTATCAACGCTGTTTGCATCATTTTCATTACCTGAAGATATATGGCCACTTTTTGGGACATGCTGAACATGTTGCATATCCGTTTTACCACTACTGATTAAGATATGTACCCCTTCCATTTCAAAGGGAACAGCACCTGTTTGTGGGCAAGAAATTTGCAAATATGATGCAGTGTTTTCAAGCTCTTCAGTGCAGACCAAAGTACATCTCCCAAATGAATCTGGCATCCCATACAAATCGATCTTTGAATGAGAATCAAAAATTTGGAAGCTTTGCTCTGAATTCTTAAAAACTGCACAAAACAATTGTAACTCCGTTGAGAGTTTGAAATGCTTCTAGAAGTGAATTTCTAAGAGACATATATGGACCAATGTTTCATGTCATGAACAAACTTTCAGTAAACGACTCACTATATTGTAATGACCACACTTTATCAAATATTGAAACCATGTTTGGAACATCAGTTAACAGCAAATAGTCATTTGTTCGTAAAGAACATCTTATAATACTGTATAGATTATTTCCAACAACCAAAATATTATTCAAATTAAGTCGAATTACTCCACAAACAAATATCTTGTATTTGATGGTAAATAATAGCAGTAAGTGACATTGTTACACATTGCTTACCAGCATTCTCACCAAAGAGTGCTTCATTTCCTTGACTAGAGTCAGCAGACACAGCTGTGGTTGTTGGATCAAGGATACCAAATATTGTAGGACCTGGTAAGTTTTCCTCCACATCATTTGCTTGCCTTACAAGCAATGAGATGTAAACATTGTACCACATCATTTGTGTAAACCAAAACATCACCTCATTGCACAACTTGTAATGTTCAGCAACTGCTTGTAATGTTCGCAGGTAAAGCACATTTAAGTAAAACATCATAAGCATCATATTCCAAAATCGCCCTCGCACACGTGAAAAAACATCCTTGGCTTTGACCAAATTGTTGTGACAGCCGATCCTTGACCGGTATAGCGATGTTTCTTGTTTACAAACATTGACGTCACATTTCTTTTGATATTCAAATTTGCCAGCCACTGAACAATAGCATGCATTGTTTCAACAGCCAATAAACCTCTGGATGGCACATTAATGACAATAGGTGACGTAACGAGAAACATCGCTATTGTTCGATTGTTGTTCCCATGCCGGCGGCTAATAACAGACAACAGTAAATGCGAGTATTTTTGAGAGTATAATGACTCTGTCCGATAGTTCAACCCGATAAATACTGGTTTGTGAGAGCTCGTGAGAGCTTGTGAGAGCTTGTGAGAGCTTGTGAGAGCTTGTGAGAGCTTGTGAGAGCTTGTGAGAGCTTGCGAGAGCTTGTGAGAGCTTGTGAGAGCTTGTGAGAGCTTGTGGGAGCTTGTGAGAGCTTGTGAGAGCTTGTGAG
>JAHPZR010046344.1:0-5000 GCA_019787425.1 Platygyra sinensis
AGAAAGATAGAGCCGTTTCTTTTAGAAAATGGTTCAGAAAAAAAAATTTCCAGTAGTGTCAGTCGGCAGTGGAGCGAGACTAAACTACGCACAAAATTGGTCTTAGTAAGCCGAAAACCATTGCTTTATCTCGAATTTAACAAACACAATAAACAAAATGTTTCTGAGATTAATTTATATTTAGAAAATTCACTTTTTTAGTGTCAAAATAAACTGTTGACACACTGATTGATGTCAGGAATAAAACTTCAAAACATCACTTTTTAAAATCAGATAAAATAAACACATAACCATGATTTCCGATGCGAATCTTCCTGTCCGTTTCAGGGCACAGCAGCGAGCTAAGTATAACTAACCACAGCTCACGACCCACCGTATCACAGCTAAAATGTGTCTCCGACACTATATCAAACTGATTCGAGAATCACCAACCACAGAAGACAAAAATCTCCACCGTCATTTACGTTCCTGTCATTCAAAACTCGAATCAAATGGCCTCGAGGTTGACCGCAACCACAAGTTTTCCGAGGGTAATTTTTCAACTCCTGCAATTTTCAAGGCAACGTCCAAGCTTTTCGGCTCACGGGGCTGCTCTGATGACAAAAACTGGCTTCATATTTTTAGCGATTTCTTCAAGGTTGTTAGATTTCGCAGTTTAATTCTGCATTCGGTGTAAGTTTTCATTCCACGAGGAGCGACGCTTGAGTCAGGTTTGACAGTGGCGTGATTTAAGGACGTTCGGGTGAAAATTTTCTAACATTGATTTTTTTTTTTTCTGAAAATTTTACCTTTGAAAGATGATGAATTAGTGATGTCAGAAATGTAAAAAAAAAAATTGGGGGTCACTGACTTCGTTTTGGAGAGAACATGCCCGAAAGAACACCTGAGTATAAGTATCTGAGTAAATCGTGCTTCGTTAGCGAAGAAGGCCACAGTAGCTGCAAGTCCCAAAATATTGCAATTAGAGCTTTGAAGGGAAATGCTCTATGCCAAATATTGTTTAAATGGACCTATTAAACGAATTTAGTCAACTGTTGAGGTTCCTCAAAGAACAAGTTCGCATTTAGCGACCATAGTTTCACGCGCCTTGCAGCCTCAAGATGGCAGGATTCCATGTCCCGTGGACAGAAATCTTGAACTTTTTTTTAACTTCTCACATTGATTGTTTGTTCATGTTTGGACAATGTGGAGATAATTGCAAATAAAATCTGTTTCTGAAAAGAAAAAAAAGAATCAAAGTGCTCTGTGAGCAAACTCGTAAAGTGAACAAACGAATTGAAATAATTTTTGGATTATGTTTAATATTATTTGGTTTAGGGAATAATTATTTATTGTGGTTGATTTTCATGTTTAGAGTACGAGCAGTGGTTCAGTGTTCACTCATAACGTGCAAAAGGAAAAAAAAGTAATAGCTGGATAAGAAGGCATTACAATTGAAACGATCATGCTTATACATTTGACGAGGGTGGACGATGTCATGTTTTAAACATTTTTTATTTTTGTTTCTGGTTCACCAAGAAATAGTTGCAAGCAAATGTGGTTAAAAAGTGAACATTGGAAATATTGAAAAATCAAGGCAATATTGTCTGAATGAAAACATTAATCATTCTCTCTTTATCAAATGAGATAAACAGAAACTAGGTTTAAGTTTTGTTGCAAACTGGACTTGTCATCTTGTGCTTATAAGGATTGTACAAGGCCCCGTTCAAGACATTTTTTGATGGAAGTTTCCGATGTAAGCATTCAGTGAAATGCAAAGTCTAGGCGATATTTTCATTCCAAGTTGCAACAAGGCGACGAGGAAACGAAGGTTATTTTCCATTGTCAAGGGAAGTTAGAGAAAATTAAGCAAACGGAGAGAAAAAGACTTCCAACTCACGTAACCAATGTAGTATGCCAATAACGAAGAATATAGAATGAACAAGTTGCCTATAGTATCCACAGGAAAGAGCTCAGTTCCAGGGTGCCATTTAAAGTTCATGTTTACATGCTGCATGAACGCCTCCACTTAGACTTGCCAAAAGTAGACTTTTACTTCGATAAAATGAAATCGACTTGTTCCACTTGCTCGGATTCAAATTTAAAATAAGGGTTTGACGTAATGATTCACAGCCTACCCCTTATTTCCTGGAATTTTTTTGATATATTTCAGAGCCAGCGTAAGGAGAGTAATAAACCATATACCCAGTAATCACAACCATGTTTAAGATCAGATTTCAAGGCATTAATAATTATGCTGACTTTGGAGGACAAAACGACACTGAAAACAACAAAATTTCAATTCATTTACTATAACGCGGATAGTTAAGATAAGATAAAATAATGAAAAATAAAAGCCAAAAGACATATTTAAACAACAATATTTAGACACAAAAAAATCCGAAAATTTCTTCATCTGCGACAAATAATACAGCGTAGTGACAGAAAGATGAGAGTTGTAGATAAAAAAGACGACAAATATAACCAATTATTTTGCGATAAATCGTATTTCAACTGTGCTAAATTAGTGCCCATTTAGTTCTTTTCTCAGGTGTTTTGTAGCAGCTGAAAAAAACTAAAAACTTGTACTTGAATGACACCAATAAAGTAAACAAACACGGCCGCGGAGGTAGCTGTAAATTAAATATGCAGAAATCCACGATGCAAAAATACTGTTAACTTTAAATGCCTAAATTTGCCATAGAAAGGTAACCAAATGAAAGAAATGCGACAGAAAGTTCAATAACAATAAATTTTCATTCAAGATGAGGCAGAAAAAACTATTTAAAAAGGAAAAAGTGTTCAAAATTTCGCAAACGTGCTTCGCTGCGTGATGGTGAGAGCATGTTTAAACTAATTCTTCACGGGCGGACTGAGCTTGAGTTTTTGCCGACGGCTTTTGCAGTCAATTTATCGGCCGTGGCTTCACTCGTGGTTTAAACATTTGAATTAAACTTGGATGTAATACTGTACATTACCTTTTTGTTTTGTAAAGTCCAGGAAACTGATTTAAATTCGCGGTCTGTATTCAAAACCCACTTAACAGAACACCGACTTAGCAAACACACGGACTTTGTATTTACCTTCAAAAGCATCCTTAATTTCCGTGTCAGAACTTTCTGGCCCCCAAACTACAGCTTTGACTCCTTTCCCGTTCAGGCTGGACACCTGGTCTTTCTTTAAGGACATCAAAGGAAAAATAACAAGACAAACTGTGTCAACAAGTTTTCTTTCACCATGTCGAAAAACGTCCAACACAAACGGCCCGTAATGGTGAATGTTAAACTCTCTCCAGATCCAGTCAGTGATCGTGACGATTAATGTATTCTTTAACTACTACGTTGATTCACTCCGATTTCTTCGAAATCAAGCTTCTTGAACAAAACATCTTGTGTAGGCTTAACTGTGTTGTGTGTAGCTTTCGAAGAGTCCTGGTGCAAAACAAGCCATAAAGACCTTCCCTCAAAACAAACGCTGCGACTCTATTTGCCGACGAATGAACACATGTGACCTCTAGGCTTTAAAAAAGGCACTTCCGAGTGTCCGAAAAATCCACAAACACCAAATATACTCACTGACAGTCGTTTGGTAAAGGACAAATTAGCCCCAGAAAATCCTCGTACAGACTTGAGCCCGCTGAGTTGTCTGGGGTCTTCAATATAGTTGATACTAATTAGCATGTTTATTTTCTCGTAAGCAGCATGTGATGTCGGGGTAGCTCAGTGGTACTGAGCTTCTCTGGCGTTCGAGTGTACCGCGTTCAACTCCGGGTGTGAGCATCTATTTTTAATTTTTTTTTTTCTCTTTTTTTCCCTTTATTTTTAGCGATACAAAATAAAATAGCTCTGTGTTTATATCATTTCACTCGCTAATATGCGCATTTACCATACTATAAAACCGTACTTCAACGACTTCTTCAGTAAAATCCATACGAATTCAGCATTCAGTGAGAACTTGTGCTGCTCATCGATTTTACGATTTCGGTAGCCGAGTCTTCTTTAACTTTAATATATCTTTTAATTTAGACCTTTAAAACAGCTTATTTTAATTAAAGATAGACAGCAATTTAAAACTAAGCCGCGAGCGTACCTCATTTGCATAAAGTTTACAGCCCATCGAGGGACACATTTGCCCACAACTCACGATAACTCGTTTCGCGCATGCGCTTCACGAGTTAAAAACAATCATTCACTTATTTACTATAAATTGTACGTGTCATTCACTTATTTACTTATTCACCTATTCACTTATTTACTATAAATATGCTCAATTGCTGATTCCGTGATTCCAGAAATGTGAGCTACAATGAACTGCAACTATTGTTACATTTTCCAATGAAACATAAAACATAAACAGATGTTAGGCCTGTTTTAAACGTCGCATTTTACATGCCGCCGAATCAAATTACTAATTTTAGTCGACTCGAATGATACGTTAGGCTGATTTTGATTTAAACGTCGCATTATTTTTGCCGAATAAAATTACTGAGCGCGAGAAAATTCAACTTCCGCTTGGCGTCCGTGCGTGCTAAAGCTGCTGCTCTCTTTTTCTACTTTGTACTGACAAACAAATCTCATTTGCTAAACAAGTATTCGAATTTCAAGATCATTGTGTGACTAAATTCTATGCAACAATACTGTAGAAACTGTGGATTGTTTGTGTCAAGAAGACTTGACCCTTTGTTAGAGCTCTGCCGATAAACAAGTGGTAAGCACTATCATTTTAACGATCAATTCAGTTACTCAACTAAGAATTGCCAAAATAAGAGTCAGATTTGAAAATTTATTCCACAGCAAATGCTGTTACATATTTATTTCATGAGTTGGCTTATCTTCTTAGTCTTGAGGCATGGGGGCAAGGGCTAAAATACTGTATTAGAAATTTTTTGTGTTATGATTTGACCGGCCAGAAACAAGGTATGTCCGAGCTAAAATTGGTTTGGTCGGTCATCTTGACCGGCAACTAGGCGGCCGTTATTTTCAGCCCTGGGTTCCAAGAGAGAAAGTCTAATGGTGTCGCAG
>JAHPZR010046344.1:10000-41109 GCA_019787425.1 Platygyra sinensis
TTCTATTGTTCTTGAGGACAAATAAACCAATCAGAATCAACTTACTGAGCATATTTTTAAAGAACTTTAGGGGTCCTCGAAAGATGGTTTTTCGTCTTAAAATCATGCGCTCGATAAGCGCAGCAATCATGGCGCTTTGCGGGGCAAGTCTACAAACTTCCAGGGTCTTGTTTTCATTCCTAAAATGGAGAAATTACTTCTTTGGCACTGAAAACGGAAAGGAAAAACATAAATCGATGTTTAGGTGGTCTCAGAATGGATGATCAAGGTGTACAGAGTTTTCAAACCTTTCTGGTGAGGAATTTTTCCTTCCTTCAACCGCCACGAAAACTTGACAATCGGTGCGCTTTCAAGTGAGTTTTGAATACAGATCGCGGATTTAAAGCAGCTTCCCGGACTTTAGAAAACAAAAATGGTAATGTACAATATAACCTCAAAGTTGAATTCAACTTTTAGAATGATAGGCAAAGCCATGGCCGACAAAATAACTGCAAAACTCGTCGGCAAAAACTCAAGCTTTCGCTTTAGCGAGAATAATTAATTCGAACATGCGGTCATGCAGCGAAGCATGTCTGCGAAATTTTGAACATTTTTTTTGCTTTTAGATGAGTTTTTTGCCTCAAGTTGAATGAAAAGTTATTGCTATTGAGCTTCCTGTCACATTTCTTCCATTTGGTTGCCTTTATTTGGGGATTTTAGGTTTTGAAAGTGAACAGTATTTTTGCCCGCTCGATTTCTGCATATTTAATTTACGGCGACCCGCGTGGTTTGTTTGTTTAGTTTATTCGCTTCGCTCAAATATATTTTTTCGAGTCTTATTCAGCTACTTAACAGAACTCCTGAGAAAAGAACTAAGTGGGCACTAAATTAACACTGTTGAAATATGATTTATCTCAAAATAATTGGCCTGTTTTGGTGTCTTTTTGATGTACAACTTTCATTTTTCTTGCGTTGCACTGTATTATTTCGTCACGCAGCGAAGAAATTATCTGATTTCTTCTTTTTGAATTGGTTTTTACCTTGTGTTTTTTGCCTTCATTTTCTGGTGTTTTCTCAAATGTTTTCAGTGATAGTAAAAGAATGGAAATTCTGTGGTATCCGGTCTCGTTTTGTCCTCTGAAGTAAAAAAATTAACTCATTTTTGCATCTTCAATTTTCTCGGCTTTTGTCGCGCGGCAAATAAAAAATATAATTTCTTGTTTTCTTAGAAATTCTACACATCATATTGAGTTATTTTTGTTGATGTTTTTTAATATTTTGGCCCTTCAAATATTAAACTTTAAATAAACGAAGTCTTGAAACCTGATCTTGTGTCTGTGGTTACTGCGCATATGGTTTATTTTTAGCGCTCGTGCTGGCTCTGAAAAGTCAAAAATCGCCTGGGAATTTAGGGGTATGTCGAGTGCAATTTCATTCGGGAGTCAATGGGTTAACCACAGATCGTTTTGTCTGTCATGCAAATCGAAGACCATCGATATTATGGAAGATAAATAAGACACTTCTCCAAGTTTTAGGCTTGTGTGTCTCCCCAAACTTCAGATATTCGTCAAAATGTTTCGCAGAAATTTACCGATTCGTGGTACACCAACTATATGATGGCCGGAAAATAGTATAGACATGAAACATGAAACGATCTATAAAATTATTACAGTTGTAAATATTGTTGCTAATCGATTCCAGATCTTGTGAAAATGTCCTTACAATGCTTTCTGCCTTCCTAGATCCTGCCTCTGTACAAAAGAATGAATGACTTTTTTACATGACAAAGCAAGTATCTTTTTGAAAGAAACTGTATGAAGTATAAAATCAATGTTATTTTGCCGCATGATTTGGTACTGATTTACTTATAGTTGTGGAAAGATCAAAAAGATATAACGCATGTGAAACTTCTCCTAAGTTTAGTGGCGAAAATTTCTGACATTTGCGAATCTAAACGTGAATTGTATGCTGCGTCATTCTGCGTACGTTTTGTCTAAACTAATTCTCAAGCTTTCTGAAGAATTTGAAATTATGCTTTCCACTTAAACTGTTTACTCGTTACAAAACTTTTGCGGCCTAAAATGGTGAATTTGAGCGAATCGAACTGGTGGGTTTTGCGTTGACCGTTACTACATTCGACCAGTGCCAAGCAGATTTTCACCCAGAAATTTGAATCGCACGGCTTCCAAATCTAACACCAAATAAACTGAAAGGTTGATGCTTCTTCTCGTGGCATTCAATCAAAGATCCATTAAAAATCCAAGTGCTAACCGCCAAATAATTTTTGAGAAATGCAGCTTTCAAAGCGACCAGCAACCTGGGCTGGGTCTGCCAAGAAGCAGCAGTCATGCTGTTTGCTTCACCCTGATTGGATACATTCTTTACAATCATCCAATCAGCGTGGAGTAACAGGGTGACTGCGGATGAGCTTTCAGAATGTCACAAACGGTATTAACACAAGTTGTTTGAACACAGCGTAAAACACTTTTCAAGGAGCTAGCATTTAAACATCTAACAAGCAGATTCGTCAGTTTAACAGAGGAGTTTCAGTGACAAAAAATTAATTGAAAACAGCATGGTACAAAATATCTTGTTGTAATAAATTAATCATGACGTGATGCGGTCGTGATCAATGACCGTGAATACTTGATGAAAGGTTTTCGCATGAGTGAACCGTTCGTTGTGTCGACCTCAGTACGTGTTTTAAAACAGAAGAGTTTTTAAGCTCATAAGCCTTTGGCAAAATACTCTAATCTAGTAGCTCATGCTGACTATCCCTCTACAATAATTCCTAAATGACATAAAAACATCTTCCACATAAACTCCACTCGCAGCACTTCACTTTCCAATGGAAACTACTAGGTTATTACATTTTTTACCATCGGGAGCTCAAAGTGAATTGCGTGATGTACAACTGAGGTAAATAGTCGGGGAGGTTTTAGTGACTTTCATAATGAAATCAAAAGCATCCACAACGATTTGACAACGCAACACAATGCGTTGAGAGCGATCCACAACGGGTTGACAATGAAACACAACGCATTGACAACGAGGCACAACGGGCTGAAATTGTGACACAATGCATTGACAACGAAATACAACACATTTACAATGCATTGACAACGAAATGCAACGCATTTACAATGCATCGACAACGAGTTGCAACACGTTTTCAAGACAACGCTTTTGCTTTTTTTTGCGGAGATAATTTTTTTGGCTTCTCCTTTTTTTCTTGAAGCTGTTGAAGCAAAATGAAGAAGGCAACAAAGGGAATGACCGCTAGAAAGCGAACTAAAGTGGCTGGGTGGGAAAAACAAGTTTGTAAAAGAAAATGTGGCAGCTGCAAATGAACTGATAAACTTTAGAGAGAGAATGATTATGGCGATTTCCAAAATCGGGCATGTTTCACTTTCTCCTTTGATAATAATAGTAACATTCTGATGCTGATAGAAAAATTTTTGATTGATAAGAAAGCCTTTTAAGTCCAATATCACTGCCGTATTTGTAGGATGAACAAACATCCATGCAGCAATCGAGCCATTCCTTCACAGGAAATGGCAAGAACTCTTTTGTTTATTTGTGACAGATTCGACGGAAACGCTTAAGCTGATATGTTGGAGAAAATCACGTCAGATTGGATAAAAAGAGGCAAGCCAGCCAGAAAGAACATGTACTATCATTACAGCGCCTTTCTGAACTCTCGACTCAATCTTTTGCAGGCTTGATCCCACAGCCGTAGCTTCAACTTTCCGCCAACTTTTCCTTGTTCGCTCATTGCAGTACAGTACCGCCTGAAAGTATTTACCCATTAGCACGCGGTAAAACCTGGTCCTTGCCGAAGGGTTCTGCCGCGAATTCACCCCGGTGGGATGAATTCCTCAACCTCGTCTTGCACGGATGCAACCGAACGCCGCGGCAAGGCAGAGAGGTATATCGCGGTGAAGAAACAATAGAAGCTAATTTCTTTTGTAATAAGTGTTTCCTTATTGATCTCTCTTATACGTGAAATTTCCATGCTCCTCGTAACTTGTTTACACGGCTCGCGGTATGCTTTGAATGAACAACCGACAGAGTTTTTACGTCCTTGATTCTCACAGAACCACCGTCAAACCCTCAGAACTGGCGCCGTCGAAAAACTTTTACCGATTCGCGATTTCCACGAACATAATAATTCGTTGGGACAAAACTCTATACATTGCTGACATAGGCATCGATGTTATAATTATAAGCGTCCCATAACAACGAAAACCAAAGTTTTCACCCGTGAGAAATTCTCACAGATCTAATTACTGGCCATCGCAAAACATTCCTTTCTTTCAAAATGCCGCTTCACGATTTCTCATAAACACAATAACTCGTTCCATCTTAACTTTATTTACAAATTGCAAACATAGGCATCAATATTAACTCATCGTTTTGTTCCAGCTTTTGATCGATGAAATCGAAGTGTCTCCTTTCCAGTGTTGGTGGTCGGCCGCTACGAGAGTCACGGAGAGAAAGGTCCCGTTTAAACCGCTTATAATACTTGGCCACGGTTTTTTGATCGATTTTGATACCTTCAACACGGAGCAATTTTCAAACAGCTTTAGCAATTGCGTTTGATTTATAAAATGAGAGCAATCTCAGCCGTACTTATTCTGACGTTCGACACATTCTCAACACAAACAACTCTAAACGCATACCGACACGTGTGCACGTCACTTCAAAATGTGATTCGTCATGAGACATGAGTTCAAACACATGAATTGTAATGTGGCTTGTCTGTCACTTTATATCGACTGCTTTTTTCCGGATTCTGAAGAAAACTATTTATTTGGAAGAAACTTTTATCCTTGGAAGTACTTTTGCATCAAAGATGAAAATACTCAAGCCAAATAGAGCAGCATTGAAGCTAAGTATTTTGCACCGCGCCACCGACAAGACAACAAACTATGTATTTATCTTGATAGCAACATATCTTTAACCGAAAACAAAGCATATTTCCTTACATTTCACTTCCCATTCACGACAAGAAAATCATGAAATGTAGCGACACTGTAGTAAATGGATTCTTGTGAAGTTAACAATGCTACAGCTGGGTCTTTAAGCAATATGAAAAATACATGATTTGTCAACGGAGCATGAAGATGGCATTTAATTAACGAGTCAAAACAAAAGGTCTTTCACTCTATTCAACTCTACTGCATCTTACTGTTTACCGCGGTATTTTATGTCGCAGCAAACCTAGGTAAAACCTCAGTAAGATTTCGGCACGCCGTGTCATTGCCAAGGCGAGAACGCGGTGTTAATCTGCGAATGGGCCGTGGCAAAACCCCGGTAAAAGGGTAAATAGTTTCAGGCGGTACTGTATTTTCATTTTTGGTTCACTGCTTTCACTTCTTCAAACTGCTCTACGGACATTTCCATGGTCTAGGTTTATTCATACCTAAAAGAATTACACCAATGAAGATGCTAATGTTGCATGGTGGCTTATCAACTGAGTAGCCAGTTCCTCACTCCCACGAAAGTAGTCTCGGTTGATTGCATACCGTCATAGGACTGTCAATCAAGGGGTTAACTTTTACTTCCGGCATAAACATGAAACCGCAATTTCTCCACCAATATTTAGTCTTTTTCAATAATTTTTTTAAAAAAATTAAAGATCACATTTCGACCAATATTTTGACCCAAAAATCCAGAATTGAAGAAAATTATGGATCTGAAGGTATACTGTAACCTTAACTAAGGATAACTGGTAAGCACATGAATGTAAATAGCTGGAAGTTTTAAACAAACATTCAACCTGCACATTTGTTTGCTCCAAGTGTGAAATTTTTATGTAGAGAAATGTTTAGAGATCTTCGTTTGAAGGAAACTGTTGATTTCTATGTCATAATCAAATAGGCACTATATTTAACAATTTTTGTCAAATATCAATACTTACCTTTCATGCAGCCAGGATATTTTTTCCCAAGTAGCTGCTTCATTTCACTGACACTCATCCAGTTACCAAGCTGGCCTTTCACCCCCTCTTTGGCATGTGGAACTGATTCGTATTTGTCCTCTGTGCAAATAAATGTTTTAGACTCCACGCGTGCCACATCATGTGGATCAGTACGCACCACGTAACTGAATAACAAAGGAAAATGGAAAGCATGATTTAAACATAGCTAGTTTCCCTCGAGCAGCATTTCTTGTAGCTCTTGTAGCACAGTGAACTTTATCTTGGGTGGGCACTGTCATGGAGAACAGATGTTAATATTTAATGGAATCTTCTAGAGTGTAAAGTCACGCAATGTTTGTACCAGAACTTTCTACTACGCTATGGAACAGCTTTAGTTAGAAGATTCTACCAAATGATGTAATCATAAAGTAATGCTACATAAATAGAAGCTCCAAATGATGTAATAATAATGTAATGCTACATAAATAGAAGCTCCAAGAGTGTTCTAGAATATCTGGTGAATGTATATAAAGAGTCAGCTAGGTTGGTTCTCGGCAGTGGCCGAGTAGAGACGTTACAGAGATCTGCTGTTGTTCGGCGGAGACCAGGTGGAAAAGGTATAGAGTGCTATTGTTGTAAAGGTTATTGGGGAACTTCGTTCAAGGTCAAGAGGACCGTAAGGAGCTTTGTTAAAGATATCAAGATTTACCGTGAGTTCGTGTAAGTGGTGACTTAAGTTTAGCAGTAGGCTTACCCGTAGTGTGATAATAGCTTACATTGTTTAGAAGTTGCTCCTTTGTAACTAAGGTTATATTACATATCTTTAAATAAATAAGTTCGGTTCATTGAAGAGTTTCATAGTATATCTTTCTGTCGGTTGAGACATACCGTAACAGCACACACAGCAAACAAGAGTTTTTTTGGTGAATTTAAAGCCCCTGGAGGTAGCACAACTGACTGGACTAATAACAATCAACTTTATTTATTCATGGTGCACACCACAGTAGTCACTGAACTAGTGAGACAATCTCAGATAGTGCAGAGTGTTATGCAGGACTGTCAGTACGTTTCGAGTCATCTGCTGCCAGTATGTAACTTGTTAGTTTAAGGCCCAAAAATAACTTACAATAATCACTGTTTGTCAAGGCGGTTTAAATTTTACCGAGGTGTTTTACGCTGAATTTCGTTCATTCTAAATTCATTACAGTGGAACCCGGTTAATATGGACACCAAGGGGACATGCCATAGTGTCCGTATTATCCGGGTGTCCTTATTAAGCGGGCTCTCAGAGAAAACGTCCGGAACACATGTTTTAATGATATAAATACCAAAGACAGTTTTACAAGAAAACGTTGTCTAATTTCTTAACTGTAACAGTAACAAGTTCATCCTAAAGACACCTCACGATCACTTATCATAGTCTCAGAGTAAAATCTTTCAAGTCTTGTACTGAGTATTGTTATTGAAACAGGCATGACAGTGGATTCATTTGAAAAAGTCTGCGACTTTAATTCGTTACTGTTTTTTTTTTTTTCACACAGTTAATTTTATTCACCCGTAAAAATCTGTCATTATTTGAACAGCCAGGGTACAATGTCTACAATTATCACATAATTGTGACAATGAAAATAGACAGTGTGCAGATAACCAGTGTCCGTAAAACGGGGTTGACAATATATGAGAGTTTGTGGTTCGGGACACAGAAAAGTGTCCATTGTCTGTATAAAGTGGGTTAATTTTAGAGAAAATATATGAGCTTTCTGTTGGGACAAACGAAACTGTCGGTATTAAGGAGGCTTGAAAGGGTTTTTCGTTGCTATATTGCTTGTGAAACAATGGAAGATTACAAAGAAGGATGTTTAATGGTGTGGGCAAACTATATGTCTCCTTGCAACTCTATTGTTGGGCTATACTTTAAGGGTACTTGTGACGTCATATCAGTTACCATGGCAACGCACGAGGTCCACAAAAGCGTCCTCTAAATTTCAGTTTTTGTAAATTATCTGAGAAACTAATTCGGTGACCTACGATTTTTATCTCTTTGTTGGAAAGTTCCCTAAATTCTTTAACTTTTCAGACAGTATGGAAAAATTCTATCTAGTAGAATTAAATGTATAATTTAAAGAAAACGTGTTTTATGGCTTACAGAAAATTCCACTAGATAATTTTCCCCGAAACTTTTATATCTGAAGTGCCATCGCAAATGGTGCGTGCATGCAAAAAATCAAGATAGGTCACCGAGCAAACTTTCAAGCTAAAAACAAATGTTTTCCGCAGATTTTATTTCCGGTTCGCGCGATTTTACGCAGCATTAACATCTGGTGTGCTGATTTTTATACTGATTCAGCTGACACGTGCATCTTAGTTATGGCGTGTGTAGATTGCGCGCGCGCGTGCAGCTAAAAACCCTTTCGAGCCTCCTAAAGCAGGTATGCTTAGAACGGGGTTCCACTGTAAAACATTGAACTAGCAAACGTGAAACCCATGAATTGATTTTCTCATGTTATCGTGGCCAGCGGTAGTTCTTGTGGGCGCGTACCCACGACAACGACGACAGCGGCGGCGGAGTCGCGCAACATGGCGGCCATACTCCAAAACATAAGTTGACAGAGACATGCAGCCTTGTTTACCATGTACTTTTTTGATATATGACATCATGTTATGATCAATTGACACCTGTCAATCTTAGTTATCCACTGACCAGTATCACGTGACCATATCGTGGGCTCAAGTTTATAGCTCATCGAGGTCACGTGTTTTATTAAAGTTGACCGCTGACCAAGTGCTGGTTTTCGATTGGATCGCGGGCCCATGCCAAGTTTACTTGTTGAAAACAGAGCCGGGTTTTTCGGAAGCCTGTTAACTCTAATCCAGGTTTA
This sequence comes from Platygyra sinensis, assembly GCA_019787425.1. Taxonomy (NCBI): domain Eukaryota; kingdom Metazoa; phylum Cnidaria; class Anthozoa; order Scleractinia; family Merulinidae; genus Platygyra; species Platygyra sinensis. The sequence goes on from JAHPZR010046344.1 coordinate 18,782, forward strand.
AAAGTAAACCCCATTATAACTGTTTCTTCTCTGCAAATGTTTTCGTTTTGTGTATCAGTTTTGTGATTATTTAACTCAAAATAGAAAGCCAAACAAAACCCCACCGCAAAGTTAGAAAACTCAAATCAAAATTAATTCAACCTCATCCTGCGTTAGCCTAATCGGGCTACTGGAGCTCCGCTTTTAGGGTGACCTAAAGTTATATATTATTAGTCAAATTTGTGCAAGAGTCATAATAACAACTACTGCTACCTGTACAGAAATTGAGACAGCAAGACAAGACAAGACGGACATAAGACAAATTGTTTTTGAGGTCCATTGTTTTAGAAGGACCATTAACCAACCCTATAAGTCATCTCTCTTTCTTTGAGTTTCCTTTAATCATTGCCGGCTTTGCCAAGTTAAGTTATTCTTCTTTAATATAAATGTCTGCTTTGAAAAATAAAATCTGGACATTTAGTTATGCAAAAAGTTGGGAGCTCATTCACTATCAATTGCCAATATCAGAAATCATTTAATTTGTTCTTTTATGCACTTTTCAGCGGCCATCCCGGGGGATTGACCCTGGGGACATACGGGTGAATATCGCAGGATTTGCTGACTTTTGTCGCCAATTTTTGGCCCTGGACGGGGGTATTGGACCACTTTTGCACTTCCGAGGGAAGATACATGGGGAAAGACCCGCGGGATTTGTAACATCGCCGCCATCTTGAAATTGAAAGATCCAGACCCCAGGGACTGGGTATATAGCCCTGTATAGTAAACACAAGCCGGAGTGTTGTAGTTGTTGTTGTAGTTGTAGTTGTTGTTGTTGTTGTTGTAGTTGTTGTTGTTGTTGTTGTTGTTGTAGTTGTTATTGTTGTTGTAGTTGTTGTTGTTGTAGTTGTTGTTGTAGTTGTTGTAGTTGTTATTGTTGTTGTAGTAGTTGTTATTGTTGTTGTAGTTGTTGTTGTTGTTGTTGTAGTTGTTGTTGTTGTTGTTGTAGTTGTTGTAGTTGTATTGTTTGTTGTTGTAGTTGTTGTAGTTGTAGTTGTAGTTGTTGTTGTTGTAGTTGTAGTTGTAGTTGTAGTTGTTATTGTTGTAGTTGTTGTTGTAGTTGTTGTGGTAGTTGTTGTGGTAGTTGTTGTTGTTGTAGTTGTTGTTGTGGTGGTTGTGGTCGTCGTCATCGTCGTCGCCGCCGTCGTAGTAGTAGTAGTAGTAGTAGCAGCCAACTTTATTTAAAGAGGGTAACACATAACAGTTAAAAACTGACAAACCAGTGGCCCTCTATCCCAAGTTAAAAATTAAAATAACTATTTACACTTGTGAGTTAAAAAAAAAAATACAAAAAATAGAAAACAGCTAAAATTTAAGAATTATGACATGTACATCTAAAAAATTGACCTAAGAGCTCTTGGCTAATATTTTTTAAGAGAGGTTTTAAAAGAACCGATGGAGTCTTTCTTGCGAATGTCTAAAGGGTTGTTATTCCACAGTTCTGCTCCATTGGCTTGGAAAGTTCACCTCCCTTCCGTTTCCCTGTTATAGGATGGGCAAACTAAGTTATATTTTCCATAACGACTGATTCTGGCGAGTCGGTCTGAATTCCTCGTTAAAAGTTCCATTTTGTAGCTCGGACAGTTATTTTCATGATTGATGCACCTAAATATTAAACAAGTCCTTTTTAGGTTTAATTCTTCCTTAAGTGGCAGCCAATCCAGTCGTATAAAAACAACTCGCTTCTATCACCGATATCCGCATCCAAGATTACTCGAGCTGCTCTCTTTTGCAGCTTGGATACGTGGTTGACATTCTGACGCAGTACACCATGCACATGAACCATACAGCATTATCGGCTTAATCAAGGCGTTGAAATAAAGTTCACGCTCTGCAAGAGGCAGGTTACGCTTAATCTTCTTTAGCACCGCAATACGTTGTGACACTTTTTACAAATGTCATCTATAAATCAAAGGGCTCTTATGAGCCAACTCATTCATGCTCTTAGCCATGAAATGACTTAAGTGTTTCTTGTGTATTATAGCATTTAACAATGTTGGTGGTGCATCAATAAGCATCAAGCTTCTTACTGACATGTATCTTAGCTATCAGCAGGCTTACAATTGACTGATTGGGTACATGAATCATTTGCTGTACAATAGATTAGGACAATATAGCATCATTCTTTATGTTTTGTTGTCAAGCATTTGTGTTCATTGTTTAGTAAATGTTGTGTCATCTAAATGAAGTGAAAGCCTCATTCACTGTTTGCTTGTTACAGTTTATGTATGATATTTTATTCAAAAAATGTAAGTGATTAGTGCAACATTTATCAGTACACCTTGAGAAAGCTTGAGCAACTGTTTTAAACATGTACCATATTACAAAAAATACAGGTCTAGATGAAATTAAAGGTGGTGAGCTACAAATTGTACATCGGCTATCTGCTGGCTAAATGAAGTTGAAAGTGTGTTAGCTTGGTTTTCGAAGGAAAGCGTTGAAGTCTGATGGAGTCAGTTTGCCAGGACAATCCACCCTGAACTCAAAGTATTTATCATTTAAAGTTCTTGGGTTGTCATTGTCATTATTCATTTGACTGTATTATTGTTTATAATAATTACTTACTACTTTTTTTTTATTAAATAACTATTATGGGTAGCGGGGAATAATCCAGTAGATGTAGCATAACCTGCTGCCCCTGAAATTAAATAGATAAAAAAGATGAAGATATAAATAAAAATAATTTGGAAGATACCAGAAATAGTGCACATCCCTTTTTAGTAAACCTGGGCCTAGCAGGACAAGAGTCTTGAGTGAAAGCAAACACACAGCAGGTAACTCTGATCAACTCTGTTTTCAACAACCTGAGATGTTGAATAGATTATTTACCTGCATTTCGATCCCATTTGGGTGACTACAATACTCACCAAGTGTTACACAGCTTTTAAGATTGTCAGTTTTGGTATCATGGTTAGATTCATTAAACTTGATGTCTTGTTTTGCCTGATCGATTTGGGTCTACGCCTGTAACACACGAGCGACGATAATCAGCAACGAAGTACAGATTCCATTCCACTTTATGCATTTCAGGATATCATCTGTTACTGATATTATTGTTGCCATTATTATAAAGCAATAGTAGTCATCTGGCATTTCAGTGGAACTAGCAATTTCATAACGCTGTAAATAAGCTTATTAGTGAATGAAGCTTATTAGTGAATGGAGCTTTATAGCAATTGTCACGCAGCGATCGTAACCCTGGCGAATATTTCTGGACTCTAAGTCTGAAACAGACTTTAGTTTAGTTCTGGGTCATTTCGATTTGACGTGTGGGCTGTATTTTTGCTCAAAGCAAATTTAAACAATTAAAGAAAGCAATATTTACTCACCAGAAATCACAAACGATTGAAGTCAAAATCCACAATGGCTGCCTTCAAAGAGCTGAGAAGACTCTTTGAGCCCGTAATGACCATAATGGAGGCCGACGAATGCGACGAATATCTCAAACCAGTTTGGGCTCCACAAATTCTAAACTTTTTCAACATTTTTAACCAAATTCACTCTATGTATCAACTAAGACAGTATACATCCTATCTGGCGTGGACGGATAACATTCGTAAAATATGGCTGCCTTCTTGGGCAGGTAACACGAGATGGAGGGAAGGGTAGGTATGCGGGCTCATTTTCGGAGAAAAAATAAATATTTAAATATATATCTACAGATATGTTTTGGTCTCATTTTATTCACTGAATGCCTACATTTATTACACAAATTCTCTCGCGGTGTTTTGCAATCATCCAGAAAGTGCATTAATTATTAATAGTCTTGTCATGTTTGCTATTCGTGGCAAGTTGACTACTTGGTCAGCGGTTGAGCAAATCCAACCCATTTGTTACGTCACTTCCGCTATTTTTGCTAATGACGTCACATCCGTCTACGCAGATTTCTGCTAATGCCGTTTTCCCCTCTCTGCAAAAACTCATCCATTGCTTTGCAATGAATGAGTTAAAAAGTGTATGTTCTTTGAAATTGTCATTCTATTACAAGATATAAAGCTGAACCTCACTGTGTGCAGAAAACAGGTGGACTTACTGTGTACACTATTGTTAAACTTTTATTAAACATTATGCAAGAAATTATGTTACAATTTGGGAGCATTTTGTGGAAGAATATTGGCCCTGGGTAGGTGGAATTTGCAACTGTCTTGGTGCAAATCTCCGGGAGTTCCCTGGGGTTAACCTTCCAGGATGGCCGCTGATAAGTGCGTTACAAGTTGCACTGAAAAATGTTTGACAAAACTTGTCTGTAATGGTTTCAGTGAGTCATTGGCCGTGTTTTCATGAACAGTTTTTTTAGGTCGCTTAGCAAGTGACAACCAGAAATCCCGTCAAAACAGTTACTTCTCTAACTCACTTAAAAGTTAAGAGAGTTGGAAAACTTCAATAGACAGGGTTCGTACACTTATGACCCATCAAAATTCCATGACTTTCCATGACTTTTTCCCTGACTTTTTGAAATATTCCATGACCTAAGTTAAGCTACTGCCCTCCGGCAGTAGTGTCAAAACAATCATTTATTCAACTGAAATTACATTTGATTTTTGGACTCGCCAGTTAATTTTTCAGCTTTGGATCTTAATGCCTTTCATTCATAGAAAACATACTGATTTTCCATGACTTTCCATGACCTACACCTAAATTTCAGGACTTTCCAGGCCTGGAAAATGAAATTGTAAAATTCCATGACTTTCCAGGTTTTCCATGACCTGTACGAACCCTGATAGAATTGTCATTAAATATAAGCCACCAAACCTGGTAGCTTGAGCGAGTTGGTAATTAATTTGGCCAATGAGGAGTTTCTTGTGGTTATTCATCCGACAGGGCTGTCAAATTGAAATATAACAGCTACTCGCTTCTTCACTGGAATTGCCCGCATGTCTGGTCGAAACAACTGAACGTTTGCCCAGAGATACAGAAATGTTCGCGCCAAATGTTACCTGCGGGGTGGTTTTAAACCATGTTCTCAAACCAGAATTGTGGCCTTTCAAGCACCCACGAGATACTTTCTTCTAGGGCATATTTTTATTCTGCGAATGATGAAAATATGCCTCCGTTACTATTCTCCTGCAGGCCTCTAAGAGCTAGCAATCTCAGCCTTTGCTGAAATCGGTTTCCTTTGTCGGACGCAAACTAATCTCATTAAACGGTAATTATAGGAAGAAAACTTTAATACAAGCTTCGTTTGAATCCCGGGGGGGGTACTCCCAGAAAAATTGGGTGGAGGTGTGCGGCCCGCTTCCCAAAACCCCCATTTATGACCAAAATCTACGATATTCCCTACCCTATTTATGACCTGACCAAAAATTCGAAACCCTATTTATGACCTGAACCTTACATCAAAATCCTGTTTCAGACGTGCGTTATAATTGGATCCCTAGCTCAGACCAAAGTTAAATTACCGTAAACATAATTTTGAGGGCTTTTGTTAATTTTCTTTTGGTTTCTTAAAAACATACCCATATTGAGGCTAGAGTATAAAAACCATACCCTATTTATGACCAAAATGGCCAAAATCAGCCAAAATTGATACCCTATTTATGACTAAAACGGCTGAAAAACCATACCCTTTGGGGCCGCACATACCTATATAGCCCATATAAGGGAGTACCCCCCCCCCCTGGGGTTTGAATCTCCCACCATGTTATTCAAACTGATTCACTCGCCAGAGCTCTACTCAAATTACACTACTGAAATTTAATTTAACTTGTGAAAACACCTATCATTTTTACGTCGCTCAACAAAGTCTGTAACCAAAACATCTTCGGGAATGTTAAACGAGACAATGGCTGTCGTGAAAATACAGCCATTTTATCATAGCTTGTGCATCTTTTACAATCACCAAAAAAGAACAGAACACCTACTAAAATAATTCTTTCTTGCTGGTTTTAAACATCAATCAATCAATACCAATCCGATTGATTACCGATATCGATTTTTATCGATTGACTGCATCAAGCTGAAAAGCAACCATGGAAGCTCCAAATTACTCCACAAAAGTTATAATATAACTTAAATACTTGGGCCTCGAAGAGGCTAAACATAAGCTTACCAGTTGTCGTGTTTGCTAAGTGGGGTGGCAATTCCATCATCCATTAGCTGTTTTAGAAGTGCCTCATTCTCTTCTTTTGATCCATCACAAACATGGATGTTTTCCGGTGTGCACAGTTTGACTTTGTCTGCAACGAAGTCTTGCACCTTCGCAGGTAAGTCTTCAAACTTTCCATATACCACCGACACGTTTGCTGGGAGTTTGGAAGCCATTTCTTAGAACCTGCAGATTGAGCGTCTGAAATATGACAAGAAATACGACGAACTGAATATTAAGCGTTAACAAATTATGTCAAACGCCATGCAAAGAAATCTTTAACTGCACAAAGCCTAAAGAGAAAAATACAACCAGTCTCACCACGTCGTAACGCCTGCAACTGTTGGAAGCAAGGAGAGCTTTGGAGATTTTGAAGGATGTGAGACTAATCCAATCTGTTAAAATGATTGGTCGAAAATAAACACGTGCAAGGTAACGTAAAATTTTCTATCCTTGAATTCGTGCAGAGCGGCACGCAATCAACCCAAATGACTAAAAAATTACATCTAAGTCTATATCCTTAACTCCACCAACAAGACAAACTTTGAAAGTTGGCCCTGATTTTTGGAGGTTCTAGCTTGCCCGCTTCTCAAACCGTGTATGAAGACACGACCCACTGAAAGCTCGTTATGCTGGGCACGTTTTAGGTCACGTGGTACACGAGAGACATGTTCAGCGGCTCGTCCATATATCCCAGATCCCAGGGGAAAGTATTACTCTTCCCAGTAGACCGCGACACCGGTCACCCCAAAACGCAGACCATGCAGACTGTACAGACCGTGCAGACTGAGTACTTTTTTTCTAACACTTGACTCACTTTTTTCGGTTCTGCAGTTACAAAATAGTGTTAAATATGTCGTGATGTTTGTTATTCATCCACAGACCGCGCAAACTCGACGTCTGACTATTGATTAGGCCACTTTCGATATATTAAAATTCAGCTTGACAGTGAGGCTTAGAGGACACAAACAAAAGAATTGAGTAAACATGGTCATTCAATGTCCTCTAAGCCTCGGTGCCATGCTGAGGTCTATAGACAAACGCGTTTGATACACTTTGTATGGGAAATTCCCTTTACTGATCCTAAATATACTAAAATCAAGCATAAAATTAAACTTCCACATATCCTGGGTGCAAATTGCTGATTTTTGACGGTTTGTGGTTTTAATTGTTTTGTCCAATTTGTTTATGTGTTCGTGTTTTTTTTTTCGATTTTCTTAGTCTCCGTTAACCTGTTAACCGCTTCATAAAACAAAGCAAGGTCAGTGACTCTAGGCGACGTTGTCCCACAAATCACTTTTGCTTCACAAAGTGCAGAATCGCTTTTACACAAGGAGTACTGCCTCTTTCCGTTAGTCCGTTGATCGTGACCGTAACTGCTCGCGTGAGATTTTCCTTACGCGTCACGCACGACACACTAAGCGACTACGACGTGCCAAGTGAAAGAGGGACTACTTGTAGTCTAAATCGCCACAAAAACACAACTGCCATATAAAGGCCATAGAAATGAACATCGTATCAACTCATTACGATAACTGTAGTGCGCTGAGAATTTCAAATGCTATTTGGTCAGTTGGTTTCTGTTAACTCGGCTTTTTTGACGTGATCAGGCGGTCACGCTCCAACAGCAATTTGGATATTACATTTTGTACACCTGAGTAGAACCTGCACGTGTTGCTTGTGACATTACATTACAAGTAAGGTTTATTTGTACATTTTAAAATAGCGTTACTCAAGAATATTTTGGACTAAAGGTATTGCGGAGCCTATAACACGTCAACAGTCACATACCGAGCTGGCGCGCCCGTACATAACAAACACTCCGATATATAATTGAACACTAATTAATGTGACCAGAACCAAACCAAAAGCAAATGCAAAAACAAGTAAAAAATTGACGCAATTTGCACCCAGGATATGCGGAAGTTTAATTTATGCTTGATTTTAGTATATTTAGGATCGGTAAAGGGAATTTCCCATACAAAGTGTTTTAAACGCGTTTGTCTATTGAATCAACAGTTAGTCTGCACGGTCTGCGTTTTGGGGTGATCCACCGCGACACCCACGAATTTTTTTGGTGCCTTCAGAGTAACATTTTTGACGCCGCGAGTTTATGGCAAGCCAAGCATGACAAAAGTGGGTTGAGTTGAAAATCACCTATCGAGTCTCAGTGATCGATGTGTAAGAATGAGAAATTACTGTGCGAGATTGGAAAATCACTACGTGAGATCAGAAAATCACTGTATGAGAAATTAAAATTGCTATACGAGAATGAAAAACTGCCACGCGAGATTTAAATTAACTGTTGAGAATGAAAAAACGTTGTGTGAGCGGAGAGTATTTGGCGGTCGGTATAAAACAGGACTGCGGACTACGGACTACGAACTACGGACTACGGACTACGGACTACGGACTACGGACTACGGACTACGGACTACGGACTACGGACTACGGACTACGGACTACGGACTACGGACTACGGACTACGGACTACGGACTACGGACTACGGACTACGGACTACGGACTACGGACTACGGACTACGGACTACGGACTACGGACTACGGACTACGGACTACGGACTACGGACTACGGACTACGGACTACGGACTACGGACTACGGACTACGGACTACGGACTACGGACTACGGACTACGGACTACGGACTACGGACTACGGACTACGGACTACGGACTACGGACTACGGACTGGGTATAAAACCACGGACTCGGGTATAAATCGCCGACTAAGCATTAGGGACTGGGTATAAAACACGGTTTGGGTATAAAAGGCGGACCGAGCATTACGGACTCGGTATAAAACACGAAGAAAGGTTCTACATTGAATAAATTCTCGCACGAACGTTTTCATAACTAGCCTGGAAGCTATCTGTATAAATTATAGAAGTCTCATTTCCCGAAAGTGCCCGCTCATACAGGTTTAACCATACTCAAGAGAAAATGATGGGATTTTCTCTTGCCATATTCGATTGCCGAAAAAGAAATAGAAGGCACTGAAAGTCACAAAATTGACGAACTGTATGAATTTTCGAATGATTCAAGCCATGATTAAAGCCATGATTAAATGTTTTGAAAGATCAACAGTCGAGTGAATTGAAGAGAATTCGAACGACATGTCCCGCTGTTCATTTATACGATCATGTATTTAACAAATAAAGAAGCCTAAGCCGTGTATTACACTGTAATAAAACACGATGGTCATTTGAGAACACGAGGGAAATGTAGAAATGCAGGCTCTTTTTGATACCTTTTCTCATCTTAGAAATTTAAAAAAATGTGTTCACCTTGGAGTCGCAAGGACAGCAACAAGGACACAAGGACAGCAACATGTTTCGTCTGCTCAACAAAGTTAAGCCCTGTTCGGCGGGGATAGTACTTGGGTGAGTGACCAAATAGGAATACCCCGTGTTGTAAGAACTTTTTTTATCCTTTTTTTCCCTGCCTTTTCCAAGGCGATATTAAGCGTGCAGAACTGCTATCCTTGTGTAATGTCGTTTCTTTTATTTGTCAACTTTCTGTTCCTCATTTCGCCGTCGCCGTATTTATGTGAACAGCGGGACATGTCGTTCGAATTCTCCTCAATTCTCTCGACTGTTGATCTTTCAAAACATTTAATCATGGCTTGAATCATTCGAAAATTCATACAGCTCGTCAATTTTGTGACTTCCAGCGTCTTCTATTTCTTTTTCGGCAATCGAGTATGGCAAGAGAAAAATCCCATCATTTTCTCTTGAGTATGGTTAAACCTGTATGAGTGGGAACTTTCGGGAAATGAGACTTCTATAATTTATACAGATAGCTTCTTTTTATGAAAACGTTCGTGCGAGAATTTATTCAGTGTAGAAGCTTTCTTCCTGTTTTATACCGAGTCCGTAATGCTCGGTCCGCGTTTTATACCCAGTCCCTAATTAATGCTTAGTCCGCGTTTTATACCCAAGTTCGTGTTTTATACCCAGTCCGTAGTCCGTAGTCTGTAGTCCGTAGTCCGCAGTCCATGTTTTTTACTGACCGCCAAAATACTCTCCGCTGACTGGTTATGCAACAACAACAACAACAACAACAATTAACAATTATTCTTTGAAATCGAGGTAAATATTCTGCCACTATTCACCGAGATTGAGAAGAATAATTGTTTTAGTATATACACAGGAAGTGATCTCAACAACATTTCAGAAGGAAACCATTAAAAATCGATTTAATTGGCCTCTCAATTCATGCTCGGAAAACGTGCAAGCTGTACAAAGCATGCGCGAATTCGCGAAACTATTTACAGAATCTTTGAACATGGAAAATCTATAGTTAATCTTCGAAAAACCTCGTGACAATCTAGAATAATGGTCCTTAAACACCGTTCCAATCAGTGTGAATCAAAGTATGCTTAATTCAAAAGTATACTCTATTTTTGTTTGGCTTACGCATTATTCACTCCGTAGGGAGTGAATAATGCTCATTAGCCAGAGATAGCGAACCAATCAGATTGCTTAAAACACCAAGATCACTGAGTGTGTATATACTAATCTTTATTATTTACACCTTTTCTTACAATTATGCATCACCGGCTCAGAAAAAAACCAATCGATAATCTCGAATGGTGATTTCTTTTTCTCACACAACGATTTTTCATTCTCAACAGTTAATTTAAATCTCGCATGGCAGTTTTTCATTCTCGATTGGTACTTATGATCTCGCATGACATTTTTTTTATTCTCGTATAGCAATTTTAATTTCTCATACAGTGATTTTCTGATCTCACGTAGTGATTTTCCAATCTCGCACAGTAATTTCTCATTCTCACACATCGATCACTGAGACTCGATAGGTGATTTTCAACTCAACCCACTTTTGTCATGCTTGGCTTGCCATACGAGTTTGTTTCAAATCAATCACGTGGTACATTAACATGCACCTAGTGAAGACATTTTTTTCTGTGTGGCGTCGTGACTTTCTCGTGCTACGTGATGTTCATTCACAACATGTTTATCTTCAAGAGGAAAGCTTACCGTGGCTTTTGTCTGCAGTAGAACTGTCCGAATGGCCGCAATTTATCAGCTGAAGATAAAATATGATCAGAACGAGTTCGGAGTGTTTTTCTTTAGACGCAAAACGCCCGTTAAGGACGTTCGCGCCCATTGCTACTGCGCATCTCTAGTGCGCACGCTATTCATTGGTCACGCGCGCGCCACGTCATTTTTAAGCGCGCGCACGGATTCAAAAACTCAACAAAATATAGGGCTGATGACCTTTGCGTTAACTTTGTGTGCGAATATTTTTGTTGGATGCTCGGTGACCCCCACTTTTTTTTCGGCAGATCACTTCCTTTTCTGATTCTTTCCATTATACTAAAAAACAAAAAAAATCTGTACGTGAGGAAATTTTTTTGTGTCCTGGCGTCAGGACTTTTTCGGTGCTACGTGATTGTTGTCATTCACCGGGGGGGGCATGTTTATCTTCAATTGGAAAGCTTAAGGACGTTCGCGCCCAAAAACTTCCCACGCACAGATTTTTTTAAAACTTTGACTGCAGGTAGAAAATGATAAGATTAGATTAAAAACGTAAAAAAAATCGGGGTCACCGAACTCGTTTTGAAGATAAGGCGCAGCCCGGACCATAGCATTTATAGGATTTCCAGTCATTCGAGGCGATTCTGGCCGGATTCATTACTATCGGCATATATTTAAGTTGAAGAATCATATCTAAGTTATATGTGCTTAAAACAGCATATATAGGCCTATTTGATAGATCTTTGCTACATATGTCATTAAATCAGCTAGAATTAGCCTTAAAAATTACAACTTCTAAGTTACACACACCTGTATCCACGTACCAATTCGGCCCTATTTGAATAGTATATGAGAAATAATTAAAACTTCCCACGTACAGATTTTTTTTGTTTTTTAGTATAATGGAAAGAATCAGAAAAGGAAGTGATCTGCCGAAAAAAAGTGGGGGTCACCGAGCATCCAACAAAAATATTCGCACACAAAGTTAACGCAAAGGTCATCAGCCCTATATTTTGTTGAGTTTTTGAATCCGTGCGCGCGCTTAAAAATGACGTGGCGCGCGCGTGACCAATGAATAGCGTGCGCACTAGAGATGCGCAGTAGCAATGGGCGCGAACGTCCTTAACGGGCGTTTTGCGTCTAAAGAAAAACACTCCGAACTCGTTCTGATCATATTTTATCTTCAGCTGATAAATTGCGGCCATTCGGACAGTTCTACTGCAGACAAAAGCCACGGTAAGCTTTCCTCTTGAAGATAAACATGTTGTGAATGAACATCACGTAGCACGAGAAAGTCACGACGCCACACAGAAAAAAAATGTCTTCACTAGGTGCATGTTAATGTACCACGTGATTGATTTGAAACAAACTCGTATGGCAAGCCAAGCATGACAAAAGTGGGTTGAGTTGAAAATCACCTATCGAGTCTCAGTGATCGATGTGTGAGAATGAGAAATTTACTGTGCGAGATTGGAAAATCACTACGTGAGATCAGAAAATCACTGTATGAGAAATTAAAATTGCTATACGAGAATAAAAAAAATGTCATGCGAGATCATAAGTACCAATCGAGAATGAAAAACTGCCATGCGAGATTTAAATTAACTGTTGAGAATGAAAAATCGTTGTGTGAGAAAAAGAAATCACCATTCGAGATTATCGATTGGTTTTTTTCTGAGCCGGTGATGCATAATTGTAAGAAAAGGTGTAAATAATAAAGATTAGTATATACACACTCAGTGATCTTGGTGTTTTAAGCAATCTGATTGGTTCGCTATCTCTGGCTAATGAGCATTATTCACTCCCTACGGAGTGAATAATGCGTAAGCCAAACAAAAATAGAGTATACTTTTGAATTAAGCATACTTTGATTCACACTGATTGGAACGGTGTTTAAGGACCATTATTCTAGATTGTCACGAGGTTTTTTCGAAGATTAACTATAGATTTTCCATGTTCAAAGATTCTGTAAATAGTTTCGCGAATTCGCGCATGCTTTGTACAGCTTGCACGTTTTCCGAGCATGAATTGAGAGGCCAATTAAATCGATTTTTAATGGTTTCCTTCTGAAATGTTGTTGAGATCACTTCCTGTGTATATACTAAAACAATTATTCTTCTCAATCTCGGTGAATAGTGGCAGAATATTTACCTCGATTTCAAAGAATAATTGTTAATTGTTGTTGTTGTTGTTGTTGTTGCATAACCAGTCAGCGGAGAGTATTTTGGCGGTCAGTAAAAAACATGGACTGCGGACTACGGACTACAGACTACGGACTACGGACTGGGTATAAAACACGAACTTGGGTATAAAACGCGGACTAAGCATTAATTAGGGACTGGGTATAAAACGCGGACCGAGCATTACGGACTCGGTATAAAACAGGAAGAAAGCTTCTACACTGAATAAATTCTCGCACGAACGTTTTCATAAAAAGAAGCTATCTGTATAAATTATAGAAGTCTCATTTCCCGAAAGTTCCCACTCATACAGGTTTAACCATACTCAAGAGAAAATGATGGGATTTTCTCTTGCCATACTCGATTGCCGAAAAAGAAATAGAAGACGCTGGAAGTCACAAAATTGACGAGCTGTATGAATTTTCGAATGATTCAAGCCATGATTAAATGTTTTGAAAGATCAACAGTCGAGAGAATTGAGGAGAATTCGAACGACATGTCCCGCTGTTCACCATAAATACGGCGACGGCGAAATGAGGAACAGAAAGTTGACAAATAAAAGAAACGACATTACACAAGGATAGCAGTTCTGCACGCTTAATATCGCCTTGGAAAAGGCAGGGAAAAAAAGGATAAAAAAAGTTCTTACAACACGGGGTATTCCTATTTGGTCACTCACCCAAGTACTATCCCCGCCGAACAGGGCTTAACTTTGTTGAGCAGACGAAACATGTTGCTGTCCTTGTGTCCTTGTTGCTGTCCTTGCGACTCCAAGGTGAACACATTTTTTTAAATTTCTAAGATGAGAAAAGGTATCAAAAAGAGCCTGCATTTCTACATTTCCCTCGTGTTCTCAAATGACCATCGTGTTTTATTACAGTGTAATACACGGCTTAGGCTTCTTTATTTGTTAAATACATGATCGTATAAATGAACAGCGGGACATGTCGTTCGAATTCTCTCAATTCACTCGACTGTTGATCTTTCAAAACATTTAATCATGGCTTTAATCATGGCTTGAATCATTCGAAAAATTCATACAGTTCGTCAATTTTGTGACTTTCAGTGCCTTCTATTTCTTTTTCGGCAATCGAATATGGCAAGAGAAAATCCCATCATTTTCTCTTGAGTATGGTTAAACCTGTATGAGCGGGCACTTTCGGGAAATGAGACTTCTATAATTTATACAGATAGCTTCTATGTTATGAAAACGTTCGTGCGAGAATTTATTCAATGTAGAACCTTTCTTCGTGTTTTATACCGAGTCCGTAATGCTCGGTCCGCCTTTTATACCCAAACCGTGTTTTTATACCCAGTCCCTAATGCTTAGTCGGCGATTTTATACCCGAGTCCGTGGTTTTATACCCAGTCCGTAGTCCGTAGTCCGTAGTCCGTAGTCCGTAGTCCGTAGTCCGTAGTCCGTAGTCCGTAGTCCGTAGTCCGTAGTCCGTAGTCCGTAGTCCGTAGTCCGTAGTCCGTAGTCCGTAGTCCGTAGTCCGTAGTCCGTAGTCGTAGTCCGTAGTCCGTAGTCCGTAGTCCGTAGTCCGTAGTCCGTAGTCCGTAGTCCGTAGTCCGTAGTCCGTAGTCCGTAGTCCGTAGTCCGTAGTCCGTAGTCCGTAGTCCGTAGTCCGTAGTCCGTAGTCCGTAGTCCGTAGTCCGTAGTCCGTAGTCCGTAGTCCGTAGTCCGTAGTTCGTAGTCCGTAGTCCGCAGTCCTGTTTTATACCGACCGCCAAAATACTCTCCGCTCACACAACGTTTTTTCATTCTCAACAGTTAATTTAAATCTCGCGTGGCAGTTTTTCATTCTCGTATAGCAATTTTAATTTCTCATACAGTGATTTTCTGATCTCACGTAGTGATTTTCCAATCTCGCACAGTAATTTCTCATTCTTACACATCGATCACTGAGACTCGATAGGTGATTTTCAACTCAACCCACTTTTGTCATGCTTGGCTTGCCATAAACTCGCGGCGTCAAAAATGTTACTCTGAAGGCACCAAAAAAATTCGTGGGTGTCGCGGTGGATCACCCCAAAACGCAGACCGTGCAGACTAACTGTTGATTCAATAGACAAACGCGTTTAAAACACTTTGTATGGGAAATTCCCTTTACCGATCCTAAATATACTAAAATCAAGCATAAATTAAACTTCCGCATATCCTGGGTGCAAATTGCGTCAATTTTTTACTTGTTTTTGCATTTGCTTTTGGTTTGGTTCTGGTCACATTAATTAGTGTTCAATTATATATCGGAGTGTTTGTTATGTACGGGCGCGCCAGCTCGGTATGTGACTGTTGACGTGTTATAGGCTCCGCAATACCTTTAGTCCAAAATATTCTTGAGTAACGCTATTTTAAAATGTACAAATAAACCTTACTTGTAATGTAATGTCACAAGCAACACGTGCAGGTTCTACTCAGGTGTACAAAATGTAATATCCAAATTGCTGTTGGAGCGTGACCGCCTGATCACGTCAAAAAAGCCGAGTTAACAGAAACCAACTGCAAATAGCATTTTGAAATTCTCAGCGCACTACAGTTATCGTAATGAGTTGATACGATGTTCATTTCTATGGCCTTTATATGGCAGTTGTGTTTTTGTGGCGATTTAGACTACAAGTAGTCCCTCTTTCACTTGGCACGTCGTAGTCGCTTAGTGTGTCGTGCGTGACGCGTAAGGAAAATCTCACGCGAGCAGTTACGGTCACGATCAACGGACTAACCGAAAGAGGCAGTACTCCTTGTCTAAAAGCGATTCTGCACTTTGTGAAGCAAAAGTGATTTGTGGGACAACGTCGCCTAGAGTCACTGACCTTGCTTTGTTTTATGAAGCGGTTAACAGGTTAACGGAGACTAAGAAAATCGAAAAAAAAAACACGAACACATAAACAAATTGGACAAAACAATTAAAACCACAAACCGTCAAAAATCACGCAATTTGCACCCAGGATATGTGGAAGTTTAATTTTATGCTTGATTTTAGTATATTTAGGATCAGTAAAGGGAATTTCCCATACAAAGTGTATCAAACGCGTTTGTCTATAGACCTCAGCATGGCACCGAGGCTTAGAGGACATTGAATGACCATGTTTACTCAATTCTTTTGTTTGTGTCCTCTAAGCCTCACTGTCAAGCTGAATTTTAATATATCGAAAGTGGCCTAATCAATAGTCAGACGTCGAGTTTGCGCGGTCTGTGGATGAATAACAAACATCACGACATATTTAACACTATTTTGTAACTGCAGAACCGAAAAAAGTGAGTCAAGTGTTAGAAAAAAAGTACTCAGTCTGCACGGTCTGCACAGTCTGCATGGTCTGCGTTTTGGGGTGACCGGTGTCGCGTCTACTGGGAAGAGTAATACTTTCCCCTGGGATCTGGGATATATGGACGAGCCGCTGAACATGTCTCTCGTGTACCACGTGACCTAAAACGTGCCCAGCATAACGAGCTTTCAGTGGGTCGTGTCTTCATACACGGTTTGAGAAGCGGGCAAGCTAGAACCTCCAAAAATCAGGGCCAACTTTCAAAGTTTGTCTTGTTGGTGGAGTTAAGGATATAGACTTAGATGTAATTTTTTAGTCATTTGGGTTGATTGCGTGCCGCTCTGCACGAATTCAAGGATAGAAAATTTTACGTTACCTTGCACGTGTTTATTTTCGACCAATCATTTTAACAGATTGGATTAGTCTCACATCCTTCAAAATCTCCAAAGCTCTCCTTGCTTCCAACAGTTGCAGGCGTTACGACGTGGTGAGACTGGTTGTATTTTTCTCTTTAGGCTTTGTGCAGTTAAAGATTTCTTTGCATGGCGTTTGACATAATTTGTTAACGCTTAATATTCAGTTCGTCGTATTTCTTGTCATATTTCAGGACGCTCAATCTGCAGGTTCTAAGAAATGGCTTCCAAACTCCCAGCAAACGTGTCGGTGGTATATGGAAAGTTTGAAGACTTACCTGCGAAGGTGCAAGACTTCGTTGCAGACAAAGTCAAACTGTGCACACCGGAAAACATCCATGTTTGTGATGGATCAAAAGAAGAGAATGAGGCACTTCTAAAACAGCTAATGGATGATGGAATTGCCACCCCACTTAGCAAACACGACAACTGGTAAGCTTATGTTTAGCCTCTTCGAGGCCCAAGTATTTAAGTTATATTATAACTTTTGTGGAGTAATTTGGAGCTTCCATGGTTGCTTTTCAGCTTGATGCAGTCAATCGATAAAAATCGATATCGGTAATCATCGGATTGGTATTGATTGATTGATGTTTAAAACCAGCAAGAAAGAATTATTTTAGTAGGTGTTCTGTTCTTTTTTGGTGATTGTAAAAGATGCACAAGCTATGATAAAATGGCTGTATTTTCACGACAGCCATTGTCTCGTTTAACATTCCCGAAGATGTTTTGGTTACAGACTTTGTTGAGCGACGTAAAAATGATAGGTGTTTTCACAAGTTAAATTAAATTTCAGTAGTGTAATTTGAGTAGAGCTCTGGCGAGTGAATCAGTTTGAATAACATGGTGGGAGATTCAAACCCCAGGGGGGGGGGGTACTCCCTTATATGGGCTATATAGGTATGTGCGGCCCCAAAGGGTATGGTTTTTCAGCCGTTTTAGTCATAAATAGGGTATCAATTTTGGCTGATTTTGGCCATTTTGGTCATAAATAGGGTATGGTTTTTTATACTCTAGCCTCAATATGGGTATGTTTTTAAGAAACCAAAAGAAAATTAACAAAAGCCCTCAAAATTATGTTTACGGTAATTTAACTTTGGTCTGAGCTAGGGATCCAATTATAACGCACGTCTGAAACAGGATTTTGATGTAAGGTTCAGGTCATAAATAGGGTTTCGAATTTTTGGTCAGGTCATAAATAGGGTAGGGAATATCGTAGATTTTGGTCATAAATGGGGTTTTGGGAAGCGGGGCCGCACACCTCCACCCAATTTTTCTGGGAGTACCCCCCCCGGGATTCAAACGAAGCTTGTATTAAAGTTTTCTTCCTATAATTACCGTTTAATGAGATTAGTTTGCGTCCGACAAGGAACCGATTTCAGCAAAGGCTGAGATTGCTAGCTCTTAGAGGCCTGCAGGAGAATAGTAACGGAGGCATATTTTCATCATTCGCAGAATAAAAATATGCCCTAGAAGAAAGTATCTCGTGGGTGCTTGAAAGGCCACAATTCTGGTTTGAGAACATGGTTTTAAACCACCCCGCAGGTAACATTTGGCGCGAAACATTTCTGTATCTCTGGGCAAACGTTCAGTTGTTTCGACCAGACATGCGGGCAATTCCAGTGAAGAAGCGAGTAGCTGTTATATTTCAATTTGACAGCCCTGTCGGATGAATAACCACAAGAAACTCCTCATTGGCCAAATTAATTACCAACTCGCTCAAGCTACCAGGTTTGGTGGCTTATATTTAATGACAATTCTATCAGGGTTCGTACAGGTCATGGAAAACCTGGAAAGTCATGGAATTTTACAATTTCATTTTCCAGGCCTGGAAAGTCCTGAAATTTAGGTGTAGGTCATGGAAAGTCATGGAAAATCAGTATGTTTTCTATGAATGAAAGGCATTAAGATCCAAAGCTGAAAAATTAACTGGCGAGTCCAAAAATCAAATGTAATTTCAGTTGAATAAATGATTGTTTTGACACTACTGCCGGAGGGCAGTAGCTTAACTTAGGTCATGGAATATTTCAAAAAGTCAGGGAAAAAGTCATGGAAAGTCATGGAATTTTGATGGGTCATAAGTGTACGAACCCTGTCTATTGAAGTTTTCCAACTCTCTTAACTTTTAAGTGAGTTAGAGAAGTAACTGTTTTGACGGGATTTCTGGTTGTCACTTGCTAAGCGACCTAAAAAAACTGTTCATGAAAACACGGCCAATGACTCACTGAAACCATTACAGACAAGTTTTGTCAAACATTTTTCAGTGCAACTTGTAACGCACTTATCAGCGGCCATCCTGGAAGGTTAACCCCAGGGAACTCCCGGAGATTTGCACCAAGACAGTTGCAAATTCCACCTACCCAGGGCCAATATTCTTCCACAAAATGCTCCCAAATTGTAACATAATTTCTTGCATAATGTTTAATAAAAGTTTAACAATAGTGTACACAGTAAGTCCACCTGTTTTCTGCACACAGTGAGGTTCAGCTTTATATCTTGTAATAGAATGACAATTTCAAAGAACATACACTTTTTAACTCATTCATTGCAAAGCAATGGATGAGTTTTTGCAGAGAGGGGAAAACGGCATTAGCAGAAATCTGCGTAGACGGATGTGACGTCATTAGCAAAAATAGCGGAAGTGACGTAACAAATGGGTTGGATTTGCTCAACCGCTGACCAAGTAGTCAACTTGCCACGAATAGCAAACATGACAAGACTATTAATAATTAATGCACTTTCTGGATGATTGCAAAACACCGCGAGAGAATTTGTGTAATAAATGTAGGCATTCAGTGAATAAAATGAGACCAAAACATATCTGTAGATATATATTTAAATATTTATTTTTTCTCCGAAAATGAGCCCGCATACCTACCCTTCCCTCCATCTCGTGTTACCTGCCCAAGAAGGCAGCCATATTTTACGAATGTTATCCGTCCACGCCAGATAGGATGTATACTGTCTTAGTTGATACATAGAGTGAATTTGGTTAAAAATGTTGAAAAAGTTTAGAATTTGTGGAGCCCAAACTGGTTGAGATATTCGTCGCATTCGTCGGCCTCCATTATGGTCATTACGGGCTCAAAGAGTCTTCTCAGCTCTTTGAAGGCAGCCATGTGGATTTTGACTTCAATCGTTTGTGATTTCTGGTGAGTAAATATTGCTTTCTTTAATTGTTTAAATTTGCTTTTGAGCAAAAATACAGCCCACACGTCAAATCGAAATGACCCAGAACTAAACTAAAGTCTGTTTCAGACTTAGAGTCCAGAAATATTCGCCAGGGTTACGATCGCTGCGTGACAATTGCTATAAAGCTCCATTCCACTAATAAGCTTCATTTCACTAATAAGCTTATTTACAGCGTTATGAAATTGCTAGTTCCACTGAAATGCCAGATGAATACTATTGCTTTATAATAATGGCCCTAAGTCGAATAAATATTATCAGTAACAGATGATATCCTGAAATGCATAAAGTGGAATGGAATCTGTACTTCGTTGCTGATTATCGTCGCTCGTGTGTTACACACGTAGACCCAGATCGATCAGGCAAAACAAGACATCAAGTTTAATGAATCTAACCATGATACCAAAACTGACAATCTTAAAAGCTGTGTAACACTTGGTGACTATTGTAGTCACCCAAATGGGATTGAAATGCGGGTAAATAATCTATTCAATATCTCAGGTTGTTGAAAACAGAGTTGATCAGAGTTATCTGCAGTGTGTTTGCTTTCACTCAAGACTCTTGTCCTGCTAGGCCCGGGTGTACTTAAAAGGGATGTGCCCTATTTCTGGTATCTTCCAAATTATTTTTATTTATATCTTCATCTTTTTTATCTATTTAATTTCAGGGGCAGCAGTTAATGTTACACCTACTGGATTATTCCTGGCTACCCATAATAATTATTTAATAAAAAAAAGTAATAAGTAATTATTATAAACAATAATACAGTCAAATGAATAATGACAATGACAACCCAAGAACTTTAAATGATAAATACTTTGAGTTCAGGGTGGATTGTCTTGGCAAACTGACTCCATCAGACTTCAACGCTTTCCTTCGAAAACCAAGCTAACACACTTTCAACTTCATTTAGCCAGCAGATAACTGATGTACAATTTGTAGCTCACCACCTTTAATTTCATCTAGACCTGTATTTTTTGTAATATGGTACATGTTTAAAACAGTTACACAAGCTTTCTCAAGGTGTACTGATAAATGTTGCACTAATCACTTACATTTTTTGAATAAAATATCATACATAAACTGTAACAAGCAAACAGTGAATGAGGCTTTCACTTCATTTAGATGACACAACATTTACTAAACAATGAACACAAATGCTTGACAACAAAACATAAAGAATGATGCTATATTGTCCTAATCTATTGCACAGCAAATGATTCATTTACCCAATCAGTCAATTGTAAGCCTGCTGATAGCTAAGATACATGTCAGGAAGAAGCTTGATGCTTATTGATGCACCACCAACATTGTTAAACGCTATAACACACAAGAAACACTTAAGTCATTTCATGGCTAAGAGCATGAATGAGTTGGCTCATAAGGAGCCCTTTGATTTATAGATGACATTTGTAAAAAAGTGTCACAACGTATTGCGGTGCTAAAGAAGATTAAGCGTAACCTGCCTCTTGCAGAGCGTGAACTTTATTTCAACGCCTTGATTAAGCCGATAATGCTGTATGGTTCATAGTGCATGGTGTACTGCGTCAGAACGTCAACCACGTATCCAAGCTGCAAAAGAGAGCAGCTCGAGTAATCTTGGATGCGGATATCGGTGATAGAAGCGAGTTGTTTTTTATACTGACTGGATTGGCTGCCACTTAAGGAAGAATTAAACCTAAAAAGGACTTGTTTAATATTTAGGTGCATCAATCATGAAAATAACTGTCCGAGCTACAAAATGGAACTTTTAACGAGGAATTCAGACCGACTCGCCTAGAATCAGTCGTTATGGAAAATATAACTTAGTTTGCCCATCCTTATAACAGGGAAACGGAAGGGAGGTGAACTTTCCAAGCCAATGGAGCAGAACTGTGGAATAACAACCCTTTAGACATTCGCAAGAAAGACTCCATCGGTTCTTTTAAAACCTCTCTTAAAAAATATTAGCCAAGAGCTCTTAGGTCAATTTTTTAGATGTACATGTCATAATTCTTAAATTTTAGCTGTTTTCTATTTTTTGTATTTTTTTTTTAACTCACAAGTGTAAATAGTTATTTTAATTTTTAACTTGGGATAGAGGGCCACTGGTTTGTCAGTTTTTAACTGTTATGTGTTACCCTCTTTAAATAAAGTTGCTGC
>JAHPZR010046345.1:0-19048 GCA_019787425.1 Platygyra sinensis
GAATCCAGTCACCCTTGCTGCAAAACCCACAAGCCCTATGTTGTCAGACACAACTTTCTCTGCATGTTGGTACTTAACCAAGGGTCTGTTTACATATACCTCTTTAAATGATGCTTGTTAAAACTTATAATTATTGTGGAATATTGAAATAATTAACATGTGATTAAAAAGAATCTTATGCAACCCCAACTAAAAAAAATACCAAAACAATTTAGCCAAATTGGCACACTGCCTTATCAGCCAAGTACATGTAGCAGGGTATTTGCTTGATTGTACCGATTTACCCATGAAGACTTAGTACCCCACCTAGCTGAGAAACATGTCTACAGCAATCTAAAAAGAAACAGTGGGAATAAAGCACACATTATATACTGTCACTTACACTGCACAATGACAAATGTTTTTGCCATATCATTTCCACAAACGTTGCTTGCTTCACACATGTATTCCCCAGATTGATTCCTGTTGATATGTGTAAGCTCACGAATGATTCCTATTGAACGGATTCCAGTCTTCACCTCTGTCCATGTTACAGATGGTGTCGGACTACCAGAAACATTACATGTTAAAGTGCTGTTTTCACCTTCTGTAACTGTGATGTTCTCCATTTGATAAACAACTGCTGGAACTGTATAAAACAAATAAAAATATAACAAATAACTGTCATTAAACTACACAGTTGAAGTTATTTGCTGGCAGCTGTAGCCTGTCTCATGAACTGCATCGGCAATTATTGTATTTTTCTTGGAAGAGCTTTGAACCAGATCATATCTTGAGATGTAGGCCATCACAAGTGTGAGGTAGAAAATTTCTAAAAGCTACAGGTACAGTACTGCTCAAAAGTAAGTTACCACAGTCTTGCGAGACATGTCTCATTTCTCTCAAGACTTGTCTCGATTGAAACGAGACGTGTCTCGTTTCTCCCAAGTGCACTGGAAGTACCAATACTTCACTTTCCAATTTACAACAATTGTGTCGTATTGTATCGATTAGCGCAGTAGGCACGATATTCATTCTCATCAGGGATGTGTGTGTATCATGTGTGTATTATAAGAACTTCTTTTTGCGTCTGCAAGGCGACAACTTCTTGCGGCTTCTAGTGGTCACTTGCCCTTGGATCCTACAAGACATTCTTTGCAGTAGGAAGTTAAAAACGATAAAACCTCTTTGCAGTTAGAAGTTAAAAAGCTCAAGCACAAGCGGGAGTAGAGCAAGATCGGTCCGGCCTGGTGGAAAAGACCGTTCCATTCGCTATACGAAAATTCGTAATATTTGCCATACTAAATGCTTCAGTGATTCTCAAGAGAAACAAGATACAGTACCGCCTGAAAGTATTGACCCATTTGCCGCGTTCTTGCCGCGGGGCCTCCACGCGTCAATGACGCGGTATTCCCGCACCCAACCTCGTCTTTACCTAGGTAAAACCGAGGACGGCATTCGTCCTGCCGCGGCAGCATTTTGAACGAGGTATTACCTCGGTTAGAAAGACGCGTCCAGTTTGAGTAGCATTTTGTTTCCTAGCAGTTTCTTCGCGACAAAGCGTGCTTGAATGCTCAGTCTAGAATCTGCATTTTCATCGCAACGTAGCATTTGATAAAGCCGATCATCGATATCAGTTACGAGATTGATAACAACGAGATTGATAACACAAGGAAAATTCGGCAGCTACATTATATGAGCGTCATCAAAAATATCTGTAATTTAGTATAAAATATCGTGGTACATATGACTTCGTTCACGTTGTGTTATAAAGCATTCCCTTTCGCCATGAAGAACGCGACATCACGGGTTCGCTATCTGATTTCATGTCCACGCATCATGCAAACGGCCGAGAGGAGTGAAGAAAGGAATGGCTCTGATATTCATTTCGATGAAAAGAAACCAGGATAATACATTTAAATTCAATTCCAATTTATTTTGTTGCCATCAGAATCATTCGTACTTCTCTGTTGATACGCGTTTCGCTTTGTAGTTTGTAGTGTAGCCAGCAGAAAACAGCTACTGCTGTTTATGCCCCGTTAATCGTTCTTGTATAGCTGTCAATAATCAGCGATTGAAGTTTTTCTGGTCCAAGTTTTGTCTCTGTTTCCTTGCAGCCGATCGAGATGTAAGCTTTATTACGTGTAAGAATATGTAAATTCTACTGTTTTTCGTGAAATCTTCTTCAAGGAGACCAAACCATGAACGAGAGAAACCATCAACGGCTTTTTCACAACTACCTGTTTAATTACAGTACTTCAAACTTAACATAACTTAGCACACAGGTGGTCCGAAGTGGCCCTGCATTCTGTAGTTGTTCCGCGCACAGTTAAAGCGAGAACGGAACATAAAATTAAGCCGCCATTTATCGGAAACAAAATCAACGCTCAGCTCGTTTTGCTTGAGTGCGTCGGTGACATGTCGTGACATGTCATCAAAACATTCGATCTGTTTTCACAACAAACAGTCTCCTGAACACGGCTTGCATTTAACCCTAGGGTTTGTGTAGACGACACAAACTTATTCAGATACATATAAAAAAATTATAATCGTAAACCTACGGTCGATCAAATATTATTAGTGAGGCGCTTTGTAATTGTCAAATTACTTGTAGCAACCAATCAAATTCGTCTGTTCCCACGGCATATTCACCACGCGCTAATAATGGACCGAATCCCGAACTAGACGCGTAATGAAGTTCAAAGTAGCTTTTGCCTTCAAGGAAAAGCGATATATTTAAAGCTGTATCTCGGGCACTGCCTTCACTGAGAGAGTCGTGAGAAAGTAAACAACTGCTTGTCTGATCAAAATGTTGGAGAATCAGCTCACCGGCACCATGAAAGTTTCGTTTACGAAAAGCTGACAACAGACATTCCGCTGCTTTCGCGTTGCATTCCAGGGGTTTTCTGGAAGTAAAGGGTACTGTAAAGTAATCTACGCAGTTTCTTTCTTCAGTTCTTTATTTTTTACCTTTCAAAGTTTCAGTATATACATAACCCGCTTCATTTATCTGTACTTCCAGAGGTTAGAATCGTCAGAATCGTACCCGCCTGATTTCCGCTCATTGCAACAAAGCATTATTTAAATAAGCGTGTTTTAAGCAGCGCCCGCCGCTCTTTGTTCCTGAAGCATTTAACACATGTAATCTTCCTTTGCCATGTAATGTTCCTTTTCCAAGATTCCTACAGGGATTTATATCATTCGCCCGTATATACTTGACCAAAAGGATAATCATTTTTTTTTTTACATTTCACGTCACCTTTCTCGGCGGAAATCAACATATGACCAAATATGCTTGTTCGAAGGATGCTACCTGTTTGATTTCCACTCATTCCTGACCTCTGTTGATTCGTATACTAAGTCGCGAAGTTGCGTTACTACTTTCACTGCATCGATTTCAAAATTAAGGAAAAAACGAACTGGAATACGAACATTTACTTTTGTTTTACCTGAAAGTGGTAGTTGTGTAACGCTGTTTAATGGTACTGTATCGACCACTGTTATCAACGCGTTGTTGACTGATTACGGCAGTAGCAGACCGCTTCATCCAGCTGCCGTTCTAATCCAGCGAGTGACCTTCAAAACCCTGGAGTTCTTAAAAAAGATTATTAAAGTTGGCACACGTAGATTTCGGCAGAGCGAACCAAACAAGAGGATAGGAATTTACACGTAAACTATCCGACTTTCCAACGAGCGTGTTTCTTGATTCCGGATTATGATGGACTTTACATGCAACAGTGATGAAAAATGCCACTCTACTTGCTCGATTCACAGACATTACTTTCCCGAGGTATTACCTCGTCTGTTTTACCGCGGTATTTTTAAAGTTGCGGTCGCACTCGTCTTTACCGCGGTGCTACAAATTTTCACCCGCGGTGGACGCGAGGTGGGAACACGCGGCAAAGACGGGGTTTTGCCGCGACCCGATGGGTCCATACTTTCAGGCGGTACTGTACATCTCAAGAGAAACAAGAAACGTCTCAAGAGAAACAATACTCGTCTTGCGAAAAACGAGACAAGAGGTGGTAACTTACTTTTGAGCAGTACTGTAGGTTGACTTGAACAAAGAGAGAGAGAATGGTGGAATGCGTGAGGAAAGAGGTAAGCACATAGCACGAAGAGCTTCAAGGAATGAACTATACGTACTGTGCATGTAGGCAAGCAGTCAAATCTGTCAACTATACATGTTACACATTAAAGTTTCAACAGACATTTCAAGAAGAGCCCAGCAAAGAGCTACTAAATTGGGGGAGGAGAGCCTGACTGTGAAGGAAGTACTTAACGAAGATATCACTCTCCTGATCACTGTGAATCCCAATTTATTAGTGTTTGGATAAACAGATTTTGTGCTACATGTACATAAATTATATGTCATGTGTTACCTGTACATGAATATGGTCAGAAAAACACAAGTCAGGTCCACAAAGAGGTTATCTTTAGAGATCGGGGATGTAGCTAAGGGTCAGCTGCCAGTTCCCCTTGCTAAAGCTTTAATTAAATCTCTGCTGAGTTCTTGAGTGTATTAAAGGACTAGAATAGGGTCTTAATAGTTGACAGGTTGTACATGTACAGTATAAATCAGAAGAAACCTTATCAGGGAATGCTTGACAGAATGCGCTCTGTTGTCATTCCATGCGGATTCCTATTCTTGTTTTTTATATCTGTTCCGTATCCATTCCCATTCCATATCCATTCTCTATCCGTTCAGTTCTGTTCTGTTCCTGTTCTATTACTATGCTATTGGTAAGTGTTCTCGGAACTTGTTCAGAAGAACAAGGTTTTGAAGTACTCATTTACAAGAATGCTTCCAAGGAAAAAAATTGGACAAACAGTATTTAAAATTGCATTGTTTCCAAATCCTTGGTAAACACTCTGATAGTGTAACTTACTAGCACGTGTTCTGATGAACAAGTTCCCTTATGGTTTTCCATTTGGAATGTTACCATTCCTTACATGTATCAGTTTCATAAGCATTCCCTTTCGCCATGAAGAACGCGACATCACGGGTTCGCTATCTGATTTCATGTCCACGCATCATGCAAACGGCCGAGAGGAGTGAAGAAAGGAATGGCTCTGATATTCATTTCGATGAAAAGAAACCAGGATAATACATTTAAATTCAATTCCAATTTATTTTGTTGCCATCAGAATCATTCGTACTTCTCTGTTGATACGCGTTTCGCTTTGTAGTTTGTAGTGTAGCCAGCAGAAAACAGCTACTGCTGTTTATGCCCCGTTAATCGTTCTTGTATAGCTGTCAATAATCAGCGATTGAAGTTTTTCTGGTCCAAGTTTTGTCTCTGTTTCCTTGCAGCCGATCGAGATGTAAGCTTTATTACGTGTAAGAATATGTAAATTCTACTGTTTTTCGTGAAATCTTCTTCAAGGAGACCAAACCATGAACGAGAGAAACCATCAACGGCTTTTTCACAACTACCTGTTTAATTACAGTACTTCAAACTTAACATAACTTAGCACACAGGTGGTCCGAAGTGGCCCTGCATTCTGTAGTTGTTCCGCGCACAGTTAAAGCGAGAACGGAACATAAAATTAAGCCGCCATTTATCGGAAACAAAATCAACGCTCAGCTCGTTTTGCTTGAGTGCGTCGGTGACATGTCGTGACATGTCATCAAAACATTCGATCTGTTTTCACAACAAACAGTCTCCTGAACACGGCTTGCATTTAACCCTAGGGTTTGTGTAGACGACACAAACTTATTCAGATACATATAAAAAAATTATAATCGTAAACCTACGGTCGATCAAATATTATTAGTGAGGCGCTTTGTAATTGTCAAATTACTTGTAGCAACCAATCAAATTCGTCTGTTCCCACGGCATATTCACCACGCGCTAATAATGGACCGAATCCCGAACTAGACGCGTAATGAAGTTCAAAGTAGCTTTTGCCTTCAAGGAAAAGCGATATATTTAAAGCTGTATCTCGGGCACTGCCTTCACTGAGAGAGTCGTGAGAAAGTAAACAACTGCTTGTCTGATCAAAATGTTGGAGAATCAGCTCACCGGCACCATGAAAGTTTCGTTTACGAAAAGCTGACAACAGACATTCCGCTGCTTTCGCGTTGCATTCCAGGGGTTTTCTGGAAGTAAAGGGTACTGTAAAGTAATCTACGCAGTTTCTTTCTTCAGTTCTTTATTTTTTACCTTTCAAAGTTTCAGTATATACATAACCCGCTTCATTTATCTGTACTTCCAGAGGTTAGAATCGTCAGAATCGTACCCGCCTGATTTCCGCTCATTGCAACAAAGCATTATTTAAATAAGCGTGTTTTAAGCAGCGCCCGCCGCTCTTTGTTCCTGAAGCATTTAACACATGTAATCTTCCTTTGCCATGTAATGTTCCTTTTCCAAGATTCCTACAGGGATTTATATCATTCGCCCGTATATACTTGACCAAAAGGATAATCATTTTTTTTTTACATTTCACGTCACCTTTCTCGGCGGAAATCAACATATGACCAAATATGCTTGTTCGAAGGATGCTACCTGTTTGATTTCCACTCATTCCTGACCTCTGTTGATTCGTATACTAAGTCGCGAAGTTGCGTTACTACTTTCACTGCATCGATTTCAAAATTAAGGAAAAAACGAACTGGAATACGAACATTTACTTTTGTTTTACCTGAAAGTGGTAGTTGTGTAACGCTGTTTAATGGTACTGTATCGACCACTGTTATCAACGCGTTGTTGACTGATTACGGCAGTAGCAGACCGCTTCATCCAGCTGCCGTTCTAATCCAGCGAGTGACCTTCAAAACCCTGGAGTTCTTAAAAAAGATTATTAAAGTTGGCACACGTAGATTTCGGCAGAGCGAACCAAACAAGAGGATAGGAATTTACACGTAAACTATCCGACTTTCCAACGAGCGTGTTTCTTGATTCCGGATTATGATGGACTTTACATGCAACAGTGATGAAAAATGCCACTCTACTTGCTCGATTCACAGACATTACTTTCCCGAGGTATTACCTCGTCTGTTTTACCGCGGTATTTTTAAAGTTGCGGTCGCACTCGTCTTTACCGCGGTGCTACAAATTTTCACCCGCGGTGGACGCGAGGTGGGAACACGCGGCAAAGACGGGGTTTTGCCGCGACCCGATGGGTCCATACTTTCAGGCGGTACTGTACATCTCAAGAGAAACAAGAAACGTCTCAAGAGAAACAATACTCGTCTTGCGAAAAACGAGACAAGAGGTGGTAACTTACTTTTGAGCAGTACTGTAGGTTGACTTGAACAAAGAGAGAGAGAATGGTGGAATGCGTGAGGAAAGAGGTAAGCACATAGCACGAAGAGCTTCAAGGAATGAACTATACGTACTGTGCATGTAGGCAAGCAGTCAAATCTGTCAACTATACATGTTACACATTAAAGTTTCAACAGACATTTCAAGAAGAGCCCAGCAAAGAGCTACTAAATTGGGGGAGGAGAGCCTGACTGTGAAGGAAGTACTTAACGAAGATATCACTCTCCTGATCACTGTGAATCCCAATTTATTAGTGTTTGGATAAACAGATTTTGTGCTACATGTACATAAATTATATGTCATGTGTTACCTGTACATGAATATGGTCAGAAAAACACAAGTCAGGTCCACAAAGAGGTTATCTTTAGAGATCGGGGATGTAGCTAAGGGTCAGCTGCCAGTTCCCCTTGCTAAAGCTTTAATTAAATCTCTGCTGAGTTCTTGAGTGTATTAAAGGACTAGAATAGAGGTCTGAAAGAGGTACAGGACTACTCATACAGAACAGATACCGAACAGAAATGGAATGCTTATGAAACTGATACATGTAAGGAATGGTAACATTCCAAATGGAAAACCATAAGGGAACTTGTTCATCAGAACACGTGCTAGTAAGTTACACTATCAGAGTGTTTACCAAGGATTTGGAAACAATGCAATTTTAAATACTGTTTGTCCAATTTTTTTCCTTGGAAGCATTCTTGTAAATGAGTACTTCAAAACCTTGTTCTTCTGAACAAGTTCCGAGAACACTTACCAATAGCATAGTAATAGAACAGGAACAGAACAGAACTGAACGGATAGAGAATGGATATGGAATGGGAATGGATACGGAACAGATATAAAAAACAAGAATAGGAATCCGCATGGAATGACAACAGAGCGCATTCTGTCAAGCATTCCCTGATAAGGTTTCTTCTGATTTATACTGTACATGTACAACCTGTCAACTATTAAGACCCTATTCTAGTCCTTTAATACACTCAAGAACTCAGCAGAGATTTAATTAAAGCTTTAGCAAGGGGAACTGGCAGCTGACCCTTAGCTACATCCCCGATCTCTAAAGATAACCTCTTTGTGGACCTGACTTGTGTTTTTCTGACCATATTCATGTACAGGTAACACATGACATATAATTTATGTACATGTAGCACAAAATCTGTTTATCCAAACACTAATAAATTGGGATTCACAGTGATCAGGAGAGTGATATCTTCGTTAAGTACTTCCTTCACAGTCAGGCTCTCCTCCCCCAATTTAGTAGCTCTTTGCTGGGCTCTTCTTGAAATGTCTGTTGAAACTTTAATGTGTAACATGTATAGTTGACAGATTTGACTGCTTGCCTACATGCACAGTACGTATAGTTCATTCCTTGAAGCTCTTCGTGCTATGTGCTTACCTCTTTCCTCACGCATTCCACCATTCTCTCTCTCTTTGTTCAAGTCAACCTACAGTACTGCTCAAAAGTAAGTTACCACCTCTTGTCTCGTTTTTCGCAAGACGAGTATTGTTTCTCTTGAGACGTTTCTTGTTTCTCTTGAGATGTACAGTACCGCCTGAAAGTATGGACCCATCGGGTCGCGGCAAAACCCCGTCTTTGCCGCGTGTTCCCACCTCGCGTCCACCGCGGGTGAAAATTTGTAGCACCGCGGTAAAGACGAGTGCGACCGCAACTTTAAAAATACCGCGGTAAAACAGACGAGGTAATACCTCGGGAAAGTAATGTCTGTGAATCGAGCAAGTAGAGTGGCATTTTTCATCACTGTTGCATGTAAAGTCCATCATAATCCGGAATCAAGAAACACGCTCGTTGGAAAGTCGGATAGTTTACGTGTAAATTCCTATCCTCTTGTTTGGTTCGCTCTGCCGAAATCTACGTGTGCCAACTTTAATAATCTTTTTTAAGAACTCCAGGGTTTTGAAGGTCACTCGCTGGATTAGAACGGCAGCTGGATGAAGCGGTCTGCTACTGCCGTAATCAGTCAACAACGCGTTGATAACAGTGGTCGATACAGTACCATTAAACAGCGTTACACAACTACCACTTTCAGGTAAAACAAAAGTAAATGTTCGTATTCCAGTTCGTTTTTTCCTTAATTTTGAAATCGATGCAGTGAAAGTAGTAACGCAACTTCGCGACTTAGTATACGAATCAACAGAGGTCAGGAATGAGTGGAAATCAAACAGGTAGCATCCTTCGAACAAGCATATTTGGTCATATGTTGATTTCCGCCGAGAAAGGTGACGTGAAATGTAAAAAAAAAATGATTATCCTTTTGGTCAAGTATATACGGGCGAATGATATAAATCCCTGTAGGAATCTTGGAAAAGGAACATTACATGGCAAAGGAAGATTACATGTGTTAAATGCTTCAGGAACAAAGAGCGGCGGGCGCTGCTTAAAACACGCTTATTTAAATAATGCTTTGTTGCAATGAGCGGAAATCAGGCGGGTACGATTCTGACGATTCTAACCTCTGGAAGTACAGATAAATGAAGCGGGTTATGTATATACTGAAACTTTGAAAGGTAAAAAATAAAGAACTGAAGAAAGAAACTGCGTAGATTACTTTACAGTACCCTTTACTTCCAGAAAACCCCTGGAATGCAACGCGAAAGCAGCGGAATGTCTGTTGTCAGCTTTTCGTAAACGAAACTTTCATGGTGCCGGTGAGCTGATTCTCCAACATTTTGATCAGACAAGCAGTTGTTTACTTTCTCACGACTCTCTCAGTGAAGGCAGTGCCCGAGATACAGCTTTAAATATATCGCTTTTCCTTGAAGGCAAAAGCTACTTTGAACTTCATTACGCGTCTAGTTCGGGATTCGGTCCATTATTAGCGCGTGGTGAATATGCCGTGGGAACAGACGAATTTGATTGGTTGCTACAAGTAATTTGACAATTACAAAGCGCCTCACTAATAATATTTGATCGACCGTAGGTTTACGATTATAATTTTTTTATATGTATCTGAATAAGTTTGTGTCGTCTACACAAACCCTAGGGTTAAATGCAAGCCGTGTTCAGGAGACTGTTTGTTGTGAAAACAGATCGAATGTTTTGATGACATGTCACGACATGTCACCGACGCACTCAAGCAAAACGAGCTGAGCGTTGATTTTGTTTCCGATAAATGGCGGCTTAATTTTATGTTCCGTTCTCGCTTTAACTGTGCGCGGAACAACTACAGAATGCAGGGCCACTTCGGACCACCTGTGTGCTAAGTTATGTTAAGTTTGAAGTACTGTAATTAAACAGGTAGTTGTGAAAAAGCCGTTGATGGTTTCTCTCGTTCATGGTTTGGTCTCCTTGAAGAAGATTTCACGAAAAACAGTAGAATTTACATATTCTTACACGTAATAAAGCTTACATCTCGATCGGCTGCAAGGAAACAGAGACAAAACTTGGACCAGAAAAACTTCAATCGCTGATTATTGACAGCTATACAAGAACGATTAACGGGGCATAAACAGCAGTAGCTGTTTTCTGCTGGCTACACTACAAACTACAAAGCGAAACGCGTATCAACAGAGAAGTACGAATGATTCTGATGGCAACAAAATAAATTGGAATTGAATTTAAATGTATTATCCTGGTTTCTTTTCATCGAAATGAATATCAGAGCCATTCCTTTCTTCACTCCTCTCGGCCGTTTGCATGATGCGTGGACATGAAATCAGATAGCGAACCCGTGATGTCGCGTTCTTCATGGCGAAAGGGAATGCTTTATAACACAACGTGAACGAAGTCATATGTACCACGATATTTTATACTAAATTACAGATATTTTTGATGACGCTCATATAATGTAGCTGCCGAATTTTCCTTGTGTTATCAATCTCGTTGTTATCAATCTCGTAACTGATATCGATGATCGGCTTTATCAAATGCTACGTTGCGATGAAAATGCAGATTCTAGACTGAGCATTCAAGCACGCTTTGTCGCGAAGAAACTGCTAGGAAACAAAATGCTACTCAAACTGGACGCGTCTTTCTAACCGAGGTAATACCTCGTTCAAAATGCTGCCGCGGCAGGACGAATGCCGTCCTCGGTTTTACCTAGGTAAAGACGAGGTTGGGTGCGGGAATACCGCGTCATTGACGCGTGGAGGCCCCGCGGCAAGAACGCGGCAAATGGGTCAATACTTTCAGGCGGTACTGTATCTTGTTTCTCTTGAGAATCACTGAAGCATTTAGTATGGCAAATATTACGAATTTTCGTATAGCGAATGGAACGGTCTTTTCCACCAGG
The DNA here is from genome assembly GCA_019787425.1 of Platygyra sinensis. Lineage (NCBI taxonomy): Eukaryota > Metazoa > Cnidaria > Anthozoa > Scleractinia > Merulinidae > Platygyra > Platygyra sinensis. The sequence goes on from JAHPZR010046345.1 coordinate 11,498, forward strand.
CCGGACCGATCTTGCTCTACTCCCGCTTGTGCTTGAGCTTTTTAACTTCTAACTGCAAAGAGGTTTTATCGTTTTTAACTTCCTACTGCAAAGAATGTCTTGTAGGATCCAAGGGCAAGTGACCACTAGAAGCCGCAAGAAGTTGTCGCCTTGCAGACGCAAAAAGAAGTTCTTATAATACACACATGATACACACACATCCCTGATGAGAATGAATATCGTGCCTACTGCGCTAATCGATACAATACGACACAATTGTTGTAAATTGGAAAGTGAAGTATTGGTACTTCCAGTGCACTTGGGAGAAACGAGACACGTCTCGTTTCAATCGAGACAAGTCTTGAGAGAAATGAGACATGTCTCGCAAGACTGTGGTAACTTACTTTTGAGCAGTACTGTACCTGTAGCTTTTAGAAATTTTCTACCTCACACTTGTGATGGCCTACATCTCAAGATATGATCTGGTTCAAAGCTCTTCCAAGAAAAATACAATAATTGCCGATGCAGTTCATGAGACAGGCTACAGCTGCCAGCAAATAACTTCAACTGTGTAGTTTAATGACAGTTATTTGTTATATTTTTATTTGTTTTATACAGTTCCAGCAGTTGTTTATCAAATGGAGAACATCACAGTTACAGAAGGTGAAAACAGCACTTTAACATGTAATGTTTCTGGTAGTCCGACACCATCTGTAACATGGACAGAGGTGAAGACTGGAATCCGTTCAATAGGAATCATTCGTGAGCTTACACATATCAACAGGAATCAATCTGGGGAATACATGTGTGAAGCAAGCAACGTTTGTGGAAATGATATGGCAAAAACATTTGTCATTGTGCAGTGTAAGTGACAGTATATAATGTGTGCTTTATTCCCACTGTTTCTTTTTAGATTGCTGTAGACATGTTTCTCAGCTAGGTGGGGTACTAAGTCTTCATGGGTAAATCGGTACAATCAAGCAAATACCCTGCTACATGTACTTGGCTGATAAGGCAGTGTGCCAATTTGGCTAAATTGTTTTGGTATTTTTTTTAGTTGGGGTTGCATAAGATTCTTTTTAATCACATGTTAATTATTTCAATATTCCACAATAATTATAAGTTTTAACAAGCATCATTTAAAGAGGTATATGTAAACAGACCCTTGGTTAAGTACCAACATGCAGAGAAAGTTGTGTCTGACAACATAGGGCTTGTGGGTTTTGCAGCAAGGGTGACTGGATTCTATCATTTACTTGCCTAGGCCTATCAGGCAAGTGAAGTGAACAGGAGACAATTGTGTTCATTAGTGTTTTTGAACAGAATTTTCTAGCTTATTCTGCATTACATAATCCTTTTGTAGTCAACTTGCATTAATTTTCTAGCTCTTTCTGCATTACGTAATCCGTTTGTATTAGACTTGCAATCATACGTACGGATCAGGCATCGTTTCAAAACTTTGGTACTTGTAATCTTGTGAAATAAAATAAATGTTTATGTGGTTGAGTAATTGTTGAGAAATTCCAGTTTTACACTGAAGTACGTCAGAGTTGATATTAATGTTAAGTATGCACTGTAAGTTAATATTTTAAGTTAATTGATCATACTAGTTTGAATAACTTTTAGATTAACAATAATATTAGTCAAGATTATTTGCTCTTGATTTCTGAAATAGCCTTTGCTGTCCATTCATAACAATTGTAGTCAGCAACATGTACATATACAAGTACTTGCATTAACATCCTTCAGCAAACTGATGTACACATGACAGATAACAAACCTAGGCTTCTTGATAAGAATGATTGTAATTATTAACACCAGCAATGTGTTATTGTTCTTTATTTGTAACATTTTTAGACAAACCAGAGAATTTCCAGTTCGCAGCAAGTGAGATAGAAGTCTGTAGGATTGAAGTGATCAACTTTACCTGCTCTGCAGATGGTAACCTGCTGTATATACTTATCAACTGTTTGAGAATAATACACTGGTGACTGACAGTACTAACAGTCATGGAATGTGAACAGAAACAATGTCAAGTGGTGGAGTGTTCATGTACAAGGTGTGGCTAATAACACTGCAGGAACAGGACAAAGTGAAACCCTTACTGTTACTGTTAATGGTGAGCAAGATAACTGCTTCATGTAGACTGTAGTTTAAAATAATATTTGGCTTTAAGGTTCTGTGTCTGTATAAGCCTGTTTGGCTCACCAAATTGGCGCAAAAGAAGCTATTCTTGGAGCATCTCAATGAAATTAAAACTTGGCATAAAATAGTACAGTGTATACACCAAACCAGTGGTCTGTGCTTCTCGCACATTCTGATTGGCTACTCAAACTCAAAAGCTTGCGGTTCAAGATGTAAACAAAATAATTATTTGGTTTTCAAGGTGGTTTCCTATCATAATAGAGGAAAGAAATTAGCAGTGTGTATTGCAGCTGTTGACAATTCTAACACAAAGAAAAACAACATACTTCAGCTTGGTGGCATCTAAGCAGTGCTTAGGCTTATTGTTTTGTTTTAGTGGAAAAAATCAGGAAAGTGTGGCATCCTTGAAGGTGTCCTTTGTTTTGCATTGTAAAATCTGACAATTCACTAGCCTGTAGGTCAGTGTATTCAGGGGTTTCAAAATGTTTTGAAGTAGGCAGCCAACTCTGGAAAAGTAGGCGTGTATGATAATCGAGGGGCCGGAGGCCCCTCGATTCTAGGGGGGTCTGGGGGCATGCTCCCCCAGAAAAATTTTGAAATCTGGAAGCTCGGAAATGCCATTTTCAACGTTCTAATATCTATTTCAGAGGTAAATTGTGATTTGAGATTTTTTTGAACAACACTTACATCCTTTTGCGTATGAATTATTGTTACAAAATTGAGTGTGAAGTTACTATGCTGTCTTAAAGATTTGCGGATATTTGTCCACGAGTAGACTGTTATGACCAGAGTAGCCGGCGACATACAATCAAGTAGCCAGCGGAACTCCCAGCGGTCGCCGGCTTGTTTTGAAACCACTGGTGTATTAAAAAATATAAGTCTCAATCAAGCCCTTCAGGATCAGTGATCCTTTGGCAGTAAAATTCAGTTCCATTGGAATAACAGGGTACAGTTCTAAAATTGAAAATTAATTAGACATTGCACTTCATGTATATACCAGATACTGTACATTGTCATTGGAATAATAGGGTGCAGTTCTAAAATTAAAAATCAACTGAACATTGTGCATCATGTATATAATTTACATTTACTGTACATTTACATCAGGCAATTGTACTAATCATAAATAATTCACCAGGTTATACAGTAAGTAAACCTAATAATTTGGAACTGTTCAAAGTACTTTCCTGTGGGTGTGTTAAGCAGCTGATTTACATGTATCCCTAATATGAAACACTTTTTTAACTGTTTTTATGCAAAAAATGCTCTGATTATAATTAACATGTATGGAAGGATGCAAATGTCTGTAATTGTAAATCCACACCACTGCTTCCTGTCAGATTCCAGGTCTGTATCAGGTTTACCAGCATTTGGTGCTGTTATTTGCAGTACCTTCGGCCATACAGCCAATACAAAATTGTGAATATAACCGAAGGAGGAAATTTGACTCTGTTGTGTAATGTCTCTGGGATTCCTTCACCAATGGTGTCTTGGATTCAAGGTTGAGGGTGATATGGTTACTGATAAAAATGAGCTGGTATTTACAAACGTTGACAGAATCTCAAGCTGGAGAATACAGGTTGTAAAGCCAGTAATCAGTGTGGCAATAGATCAGAGACAGCGACAATTGAAGTGCATTGTAAGTGGAATATTGTTTTAGACTACATTTTTATGTTACTTGATTCAATTATAGAAGTAGTAGTAAACCTGTATTTTACCAGGGTACTCCTTTCAGAAATTATATGTACATGTATAACCTTATGGCTTAACTGGAATGGTTACACGGTATGTTGTGGTGCAAATTAATCTATTTAAGGTATAGAATTGATTTTGATTATGTGTACTTTTGAGAGTGGTTTTCTGTCATTTGGTGGCAAAAATCATGAGATGCAAGATGCAAATTGATGTAATAAGTACCTAATATGACATCACCAACTTATGTTGCTTATTCAGGGGAAAACATTTTTGGATGTACCACTTTATATTGTACTACTAAGTCACCTCTGATTTTCATCTTCATTGCTTGGACAACAATTCTTGAAGTTATGGTGGGGACGATCCTGTCAATAGTCTATTAAATGTAAATTAAATGTGTGTTTTCCTCAGATCCACCAGACAATGTGCAGTTGGAAACATCTGCTGCTGACAACAGAGCATGTCGTGGTGACATAATCAACATTACCTGCTCAGCTGAAGCTGTTCCATCTGTGACATCATATCAGCTGTTCGAGAATGACACTGCTATCTTTGACACATCAGGAATGTGGACCAGGAACTTTACAACTGAAGGAACGTTCGTCTATAAATGCGTGGCTAATAACTCTTTGGGAACAGGAGAAAGTGAAAGTGTTACTGTTACTGTAAATGGTAAGTTTGTTTCTTTTCATTGATGATTTGTTATCTGTCTAATAATGATATACATGTACTTGCAGAAGTACATTATGACCAACAGATTTTAGTAAGTTACAATCAGTGGAAAATACAATACAGATGAGTAGCACAATCACCATGCCCATTTGGGGGGTGGTAGAAAAACTTCACCGATTTGTTCTGTTTAACATCTTCAGGAACGTGAAATATTTGCTTAAAGCTACGGTTGTCCTTGTTAATTACTATGGAGGTGTTTAAAGGGTAAACTATGTGACTATTTTTGAGAAAGTAACAGGATTAGGATAGAAAACTGGGCAAAATTTGATTGTAACACATAACATAATCTTCGTGGAGAAATTTTTCAAAAACATTTTTCATAAAACAGATAGCTTAAATGGACAAACGAATTACACCAAATGATAACACAAAAACAAACACTATATTTCAGCAAAACTTCAACATCTCAAGTCTATCAAAACACATTAAAAGGATTCAATGTTTTTGGGGTATCCTTCCTGTAACCCTGTGTTTTAGAATGTACAGGTTCACCACATTGCTGTCTGTAGCATAGCCTCATTGACATCTGAGAGAATAAAAACATATTAACTAAATGTTCATGCTTGGCTTTTTAGCGTATGAAATAATCAGTCAAAGCTGTGGAGTATTATCTGAGAAATAGTAGCAAAACTAAGTCGGGATGGTTTACTGAACGTGATTACGCAACAATATTGTTTCAGCAACTCCCCTTTCATTCCTTGCGATGATTCAAACAAGTTAAAATCAGGCAGCGAAAGTGAACAGATCTGAATGCTCACAAGTTCCTTTTGTTATTTCCCTACTTTCGTCCTCACAGCTTTAAAAACGGCCAGAATATTAGCTTTCGACTGAGAGTCGCTAGGATTTTTGCCATGCAGACACCATTTTGAAAGTGCAGTGTGGTCACTACGACCAGGAAAGCGTTTTGAAATCAGCAATTTACTTTGGTGAAGATGCCATATGCTATCATGTTGAAGAGAAAGCTTGGTAATGGTTCGTTATGTCATTGGGGAAGTCTAAGACGTTTTTCAGTATTCCGTTTGTTATGGGTAAAGACAAGCAAGAAAAGCTTTCAAGGATCGAAGAGTGGAGGCAAAAAAGAGGGAAAAGAGCAGATTGTCAAAACATTTCATTTTAAACGAACATCGAACGCGCATTCTTAACGTAAACTTCCTGTTTGTTTAAGTGAACTAAAAATGGATTATATATAACAAGACCATGCCCACAATGGATCATGGGTAAATTTAGAATTCAGTTAAACAGATGAAAATGTAATATTTTTCCAAAAATCACTAAGATTAGCAAGTTTAAATGTAAAAAAACCTAAAAAAGGATTTGCCCCAAGATACCAGGTTTCAAAATTTTCAGGCATGTTACAGAAATGGGTATGGTGATTGTGCTACTCATCACAGAACACCTGTTGAACAACTATATGTACATAACTATTGTTGGATTAAAAAAAATTCACGTTAAAATTAACGTCTCTTAACCCTAATTGAAGGCTTCGGTGGAAAAAGGCGTTAGATTTTTTACTCAAAAGTGACACTTTGTCAAAAACGCTCCAAATTTCGCATGCAGTTTTGTTATCTTTATCTGTTGATTTTTCGAAATACAAATCATTTTATTCGTAAGTTGAAAGAATCCAAACAGACAAAACAAAATGGTCTGAAAGTAAACGTCGCTATATTCAGCCGGTACGAAAGAATTAAAACTTGTCTGCTCCTTGAAAACAAATCATGTTCATACCGAATGCTACCTTTAGGAAAGATCTTTTACTTCCTTTCACACAGTAACAAAAGAAGCAAACAATAACCAAGCTCATACATACTAATGCGTTTACCTCAACGCGTTATAACGCCGAAGTTGAAACGCAGTCTAATGCAGCAAAACGCGTGCGCGTGTTTAACCCTTCGCGTTAAAGAATGCGCGTTCCATGTTCATTTAGTTCTGAGCGGTACTGTACGTGTGTCAAACAATATTCTGCATGTTTTTTCCTGAAGTTTGCTTCGTTTTCGAGATATTACATATGCAGAAAAACCTGTATTTGTTGTCACGTCAGCAGGTGACCGCAAAGACGGTAATTTCACTTAAAATCCAGCAAATTATTGATCTTTCACAACGTGTAACCTTAAAAGATGTTGATTTCAAGTTAAAAACTGTTAAAATTTTGATTTCACATTAATGTGCGACTGCAAAGACGTTAATTTCACGCAATGCGCAAGCTAGACAATGTTGATATCAGGTCATTTACAGACAGTTGAAATTTTGATTTCACATTATCACACCACCCCAAGGACTTAAACCCTTAGGGTTAAGAGTTAGGGTTAGGGTTACCACTCGAACAATAGGGTTATGTTGAAGGTTAGGGTTAGGGAACAAGGTTAGGGCTAGCACTAGCGCTTAGTGTTGGGGTTAGCGCTTCGGATTAGGTTAGAGTTTAAGTCAGGACACGTGAGGGTTAGCGCAGTGTTAGGCCAAGGAAAACAATCAATGTGTAACTTAAAAAATGTTGATTTCAGGTTTTTAAAACCATTAAAATTCTGATTTCACATTATTGCGCGACTGCAAAGACGTTAATTTCACTCAAATTACAGGCAAGTCTCTTAACTTTACAGGATTTCACATTAAAGCATGTCAGCAAGGATGTTGATTTCACTTCAAAACGAGCAAACTGTTCATTTCACGCAGCGCCTAAATTCAAAAACGGCAATTTTAGGCCTAGATAGGTTAAAATGTTGATATCACGTTAAAGCATGACAGCAAGGATGTTGATTTCACTTCAAACGAGCAAAACTGTTCATTTTACACGGCACATAAACTCAAAAATGTCAATTTTAGGCCTAAATAGGTTAAAATGTTGATTTCACATTAAAGGGTGACAGCAAGCATGTTGATTTCGCTTAAAAAACAAGCAAATTGTCCAAATCATTTTAACCTGAATCTCATTTTGACCTACAACATGTACAGTATTATTTGTATATGGAGGTTGGGGGTCTCAAAGAGTATTCTAGGATTCATTCA
>JAHPZR010046346.1:10000-17500 GCA_019787425.1 Platygyra sinensis
AGGGATTTGAATTTAATTTGCATATTGTTGGCGGGAAATTACTGCTATGATGGACGCGTCGTAAGCAACCTCGTTCCCATAGTTACGGCTGGTTACGTGTCTGCTAGATTTTAACAGATTCCAGAGATGAGATTGAAGGGAGGTTGTCTCCACTGAGCTCACTACAGAGCCCAGTAGGGAGTGGAATTTGTAAATCGGCAAAACTCACAGCGAGGGCATCGTCACATTTGATGTTGGAGTTCAATGCGTTTAATGCTCGGCTAAAAGGTTAGCTCCACACTTGGCTGAATTTTTCCCATCCACAGTTGGAATTTGTGGTGGTGAAAAAATTTGGCAACGAACTTGGCTCTGAAAACCACAGCAGTAAATCTGAGTAAATGGACCGCGCTGTGAACTTAAGCTTAATTCTATTTTTCATTCGGCGAAATCACAACGTATGTATTTACTCGTTCGTTTAGAGTCAAACACGTCGTATGCTCGCCCTCAAGGGTAGTTTTGGATTTGTTTTAATTATTCCCATGGACATTTTGACGGTCATTCCCTTCTCTTGCGTAAAAAATCTACGAAGAATTTGACAACAACATCTACACGCTAAATATGAAAAGCTTGATTATTAAATTAAGCGGCTTACATTTTTCGATCGGCAAAATCATAACAGAGGCATTGATGTATTACATGCAAAAACGAAAATGTGGTTAAACTGAATATCCTAGAAATAAGACAGCAGTTTTTATCATCGAAAGAGAGGCTAGCAGCACCTCGTGGTACTGTCGACTCGGTGAAGACAGAGTAAACAAATCTTTCGCGAATTTTGGATACCGCGTATTCTTTGAACCGCTCGAAGTTACGGCCTTGTTGGCGAAAGGACCAGTTTCGCCCTCATTACTTTTGCATAGTACTGCACTTCTTCAATCCTTACATGTACATAGGTGTGAAATATCAGCAAGAAGGCCACGGAAGACAACAAAAGCTAACTTGAGACAGAAGAAAAGAAGCTGAACGAAAAGTGGTATAACTGATAGCTTTCTAACAATGTAAAGATGAAAAGAATAAAACACAAACCATTTCGCCACACAATGCACTTCATTAATGAATACAGCTTCAATTTTGTTCTTCTTTATGAGAGTCGTGGACCGATGACTACCAAACAAAGCTTCGGAGCCCGTGAACACAAAGTCGTATTTGCCCTCTGAGGCTTCCTTGTTTTCATTTTCTGAACTGTCTGGACCCACAACACTGAACAGCCTTGATTGCATTTTCATGTTAGCTAGACATTTGATCATTCAGTAACAAAACCAGAGGAAAAATTACGAGGTACACTGTCTCAATATCATCTCTTTCGCCATGTTTGAATGAGTCTATCGCAAACGACGCGATATGAAAGGTAAGACTTTTTCCCGATCCTGTCGGCGAAATCATCAAAACATCTCGACCACAGAGGTAGGCTTCTACCACCTTCATTTGATTTTCTCTGATATCTTCGAAATTTAGCTTATTTAAACGGAAGTTTATGGCTTCTCGCACTTTCATTTTGATTCCGTGATCGAGGGTAAGCACTTGAGCGGTAGAACAAGTTTCGAGGAAAATGACGTCAAATTATATGACGGTTTCTGATTGGAGATTATTGCTGCCACACCCCGAACAAGTCGCCGACCTTAAATCTGGTCGGTAGAATATGGCGCGCTGCAGGTGAGAAAAGTCCGTTTTCCGCCCCACTGGACTCCCGCAAAAACGGACTTTGAGAAAGTCTACTGGATGGGATGCTAGTCCATCGCAGTACTATCCCCCTTTTCATACACCTGCAAGCTGGGTGGAGGGAGGAACCGTGAGAGTCCTGTGAGAGGTCGGTGTCTCCATTTTATTTCCTTAGCTAACCTCCAATGAGCGCGGTTGTTCACAGACAGTGTTGAGTGGATTTCACTTGGGCGTCGAAAAGTAACTAGTTTTGCATTACATCGCTGTGCTATTGGCTCAAAATAAAACCTGCCCCAAGTTGCTATCCAGTCAGAAGTAAAAACTCAAAACCAATCGAGACGCTTTAGACCTTTATATTGATTGAAAACTCAGTAGATGCATTATGCTTTTATTTCCCCACTAAAATCCTCCAAAAATGTCCCTACAATGCTTGGTTAATGTTCATACTTAGGGGTCTTTAAATTTTCATAATAGTTTTTTTAATAACGTCTGAACACAATTAACGGTTCAGCGTGCTTAACAAAAACGTATACTAACAGCAACGTATGGAAAAGTTTTAATACACCAAAATATAATTTTCTGAATAATTTGGCTTGGTGTTTTGGTAATAATAATAATAATAATAATAATAATAATAATAATAATAATAATAATAATCAAGTAACAGTTTTAATAGGTTTTATAATGAAGTTCATAATGAATTTCAGTTTTTTTTAAGCGGTAATTTGTAGATTGTTTCTATTTTATTCACTGATTAGCTTCATGGGCTAACGCTAAGGCGCCTCAGGGGGGGGGGGGGGGTGCTTTATTCGCATATGGCATACAGACTTTGTGTACGGCTTATAATAAAAATAATAATAATAACAATAATAATGTTTTATTCAGCTCAAATATTGTGGTTAATTTGATTTTTAATTCTTAATGAGGGTTTCGGTAGCAGTTTTAGCATATTTTTTTTTTCTTTTAGTTACGAGCTGCGGAGCTAAAGTGAACCGATAGGTTTTTCTAGTTAGCTTCCCCGTACAATTTAAGTTGAGAAAAAGCGGTAATTACAAGGTACAAATTACAACAATAATTAAAGGACTAAAAGAAATTACAGCATAATTAAATGACTTTAACTAATTTATCGAAACTTAGCTAAAGTGAAAATTGGTTCCGTTTGTGTTAACTTTTTGTTAATCCCTTGGCCCCTTTCGGTGACGCTTGGGGGAAGAGGTTTAAGCCTAAGTCTTCATTTTCCCGTAAAAATAATGTGCATTTCTATATTCTGTAAAACAAACCAAATTTCCGGTAAAATGCTACTGAAAACACTAAAATGCTCCGAATAAAGCTCAAACTGACTTTTGTCATACTAAAATGCTCGAATAAGGCTACATAATGTACAAAACCTATTAGAAACTCTCCAAAGTTTTTGAAAACCTCCGTTGTGAGCTGTACAAGCGCTGAGCAGTGAATGAACCGTACCTTACTGCCATCCATCTTCATTACTGGGGGTCCATGCTCCAGCTCCAACATCCAAAACCCCCACGTCACACAGAACGGGAACTGCTTTTGAGTTAAAGTGCGCAAAACCAGACTGACTAGCGGTCCTCCTGTTGGATTAATAAAAAATCTCTAAAAGAACCGGAGATGTACTGTCGTTGTAATTGATCGTTAGTTTCGTGTGAATTTTCTGAGGAGTAGATTGGAACCATCTGACATGGATGACATCCGCTGACAGTGAGGCAACGATGGCGGAAGCCATAATTCATCTTTATTAATCTTTATATAGATTAATGGAAACATTAACAAGGGTTACAAAAAGAACGGTTGGGCCCCGCAGAATTTCACAAATGTGTCTCAAAACCAGTTCCCGTTCTGTGCCACGTTGGAAGATTTTGGATGTTGGAGCTGGAGGCATGGGACCCCCAGTAATGAAGATGGATGCCAGTAAGGTACGGTTCATTCACTGAATCAGCGCTTGTACAGCTCACAACGGAGGTATTTCAAAAACTTTGGAGAGTTGCTAATAGCTTTTGTACATTATGCTAGCCTTTTGTCGAGCATTTTAGTATGACAAAAGGCAGTTTGAGCGTTATTCGGAGCATTTTAGTGTGTTTCAGTAGCATTTTCCCCGGAAATTTGGGTTTGTTTTTCTTCACAGAATATAGAAATGCCACATTATTTTTTACGGGAAAATGAAGACATTAGGCTTAAACCTCTTCCCCCAAGCGTCACCGAAAGGGGCCAAGGGATTACGAACACAAAGAATTAACAAAAACGGAACCAATTTTCCACTTTAGCTAAGTTTCGATAAATTAGTTAAAGTCATTTAATTATGCAGTGTAATTTTCTTTTAGTCCTTTTAATTATTGTTGTAATTGTGTACGCTTGTAATTACCGCTTTTTCATCAACTTAAATTGTACTTGGGGAAGCTAACTAGAAAAACCTATCGTGTTCACTTTAGCTCCCCAGCTCGTAACTAAAAGAAAAAAAAAATATGCTAAAAATGGCTACCAGAAACCCTCATTAAGAATTAAAAAAAAAATCCTAATGTAAAACAACAATATTTGAGCTGAATAAAACATTATTATTATTATTATTATTATTATTGGATTATATAGCAGTAAACAACGTCTGTATGCCATATACAATAAAAGCAACACGAGGCGCCGCAGCGTAGCCCATGAGCTAATCAGTGAATAAAATAGAAACAATCTAAAATTACCGCTAAAAACTGAAATTCCATTATGGAAATTCATTATAATAAACCTATTAAAACTAGTTACTTGATTATTCATTATTATTATTATTATTATTATTATTATTATTATTTTAGTATTCATTAACCAAAACACCAAGCCCAAATTATTCAGAAAATTATATTTTGGTGTATTAAAACTTTTCCATACGTTGCTGTTAGTATACGTTTTTGTTAAGCACGCTGAACCGTTAATTGTGTTCAGACGTTATTAAAAAAACTATTATGAAAATTTAAAGACCCCTAAGTATGAACATTAACCAAGCATTGTAGGGACATTTTTGGAGGATTTTAGTGGGGAAATAAAAGCATAATGCATCTACTGAGTTTTCAATCAATATAAAGGTCTAAAGCGTCTCGATTGGTTTTGAGTTTTTACTTCTGACTGGATAGCAACTTGGGGCAGGTTTTATTTTGAGCCAATAGCACAGCGATGTAATGCAAAACTAGTTACTTTTCGACGCCCAAGTGAAATCCACTCAACACTGTCTGTGAACAACCGCGCTCATTGGAGGTTAGCTAAGGAAATAAAATGGAGACACCGACCTCTCACAGGACTCTCACGGTTCCTCCCTCCACCCAGCTTGCAGGTGTATGAAAAGGGGGATAGTACTGCGATGGACTAGCATCCCATCCAGTAGACTTTCTCAAAGTCCGTTTTTGCGGGAGTCCAGTGGGGCGGAAAACGGACTTTTCTCACCTGCAGCGCGCCATATTCTACCGACCAGATTTAAGGTCGGCGACTTGTTCGGGGGTGTGGCAGCAATAATCTCCAATCAGAAACCGTCATATAATTTGACGTCATTTTCCTCGAAACTTGTTCTACCGCTCAAGTGCTTACCCTCGATCACGGAATCAAAATGAAAGTGCGAGAAGCCATAAACTTCCGTTTAAATAAGCTAAATTTCGAAGATATCAGAGAAAATCAAATGAAGGTGGTAGAAGCCTACCTCTGTGGTCGAGATGTTTTGATGATTTCGCCGACAGGATCGGGAAAAAGTCTTACCTTTCATATCGCGTCGTTTGCGATAGACTCATTCAAACATGGCGAAAGAGATGATATTGAGACAGTGTACCTCGTAATTTTTCCTCTGGTTTTGTTACTGAATGATCAAATGTCTAGCTAACATGAAAATGCAATCAAGGCTGTTCAGTGTTGTGGGTCCAGACAGTTCAGAAAATGAAAACAAGGAAGCCTCAGAGGGCAAATACGACTTTGTGTTCACGGGCTCCGAAGCTTTGTTTGGTAGTCATCGGTCCACGACTCTCATAAAGAAGAACAAAATTGAAGCTGTATTCATTAATGAAGTGCATTGTGTGGCGAAATGGTTTGTGTTTTATTCTTTTCATCTTTACATTGTTAGAAAGCTATCAGTTATACCACTTTTCGTTCAGCTTCTTTTCTTCTGTCTCAAGTTAGCTTTTGTTGTCTTCCGTGGCCTTCTTGCTGATATTTCACACCTATGTACATGTAAGGATTGAAGAAGTGCAGTACTATGCAAAAGTAATGAGGGCGAAACTGGTCCTTTCGCCAACAAGGCCGTAACTTCGAGCGGTTCAAAGAATACGCGGTATCCAAAATTCGCGAAAGATTTGTTTACTCTGTCTTCACCGAGTCGACAGTACCACGAGGTGCTGCTAGCCTCTCTTTCGATGATAAAAACTGCTGTCTTATTTCTAGGATATTCAGTTTAACCACATTTTCGTTTTTGCATGTAATACATCAATGCCTCTGTTATGATTTTGCCGATCGAAAAATGTAAGCCGCTTAATTTAATAATCAAGCTTTTCATATTTAGCGTGTAGATGTTGTTGTCAAATTCTTCGTAGATTTTTTACGCAAGAGAAGGGAATGACCGTCAAAATGTCCATGGGAATAATTAAAACAAATCCAAAACTACCCTTGAGGGCGAGCATACGACGTGTTTGACTCTAAACGAACGAGTAAATACATACGTTGTGATTTCGCCGAATGAAAAATAGAATTAAGCTTAAGTTCACAGCGCGGTCCATTTACTCAGATTTACTGCTGTGGTTTTCAGAGCCAAGTTCGTTGCCAAATTTTTTCACCACCACAAATTCCAACTGTGGATGGGAAAAATTCAGCCAAGTGTGGAGCTAACCTTTTAGCCGAGCATTAAACGCATTGAACTCCAACATCAAATGTGACGATGCCCTCGCTGTGAGTTTTGCCGATTTACAAATTCCACTCCCTACTGGGCTCTGTAGTGAGCTCAGTGGAGACAACCTCCCTTCAATCTCATCTCTGGAATCTGTTAAAATCTAGCAGACACGTAACCAGCCGTAACTATGGGAACGAGGTTGCTTACGACGCGTCCATCATAGCAGTAATTTCCCGCCAACAATATGCAAATTAAATTCAAATCCCTGCAGGCGGGACAAGTCGTCTCCTCGCGACTTCGTCGCTCGTTTTTCCCATGAAAAGACGACTTGGGACAAGTCTACCCATCCAGGGGAAGTATAAAATACCCCAAGTCACTTAAATAGAGATAAACGCAGGTCTGATGGGGTCACGTAACTCGTGTGTAGATCTTTTTCAATCATAACATATCAGGAAAGATGAAATGCTAGTACTGACTAAACATGTACATTGATTTCATTCTAGATAATTTTGAAAATGCGTGGGAAAATATATAATATATATCTCTTTTCTTAGAATACTTTTCACTACGATTCAAGTTACTGGAGCGATGAAAATGAATACAACCTTCCTGGAGGGGAAACTGGGTTTGACTCACAAGAGACCAAGTTACCGACCTACTGGAACACATCATTCTCCAAGATCTGTCTCGGTATGAAGATCGGCCAACAGATCAACTTCATTGTCATCAACAAGCAGGCCAACTCTCTGTACTCACTGATCGCTGACGGCCAATACCGCATCACTTCGTTGGGTCGTAACACGTGGAAGACCCTGATTGGTTCACAAGCCTCTTTGCAATACAACTGTAACAAGGAAGGGTTCAATGCTGTGGGTACTAATAGTCTTCATTCGAAAGCAAGAATTGGTGTGATTAGTAACCAGGAAAACAACTGCGCCAGC